>DF243087.1:0-45677 GCA_000507305.1 Breviolum minutum Mf 1.05b.01 | reverse complement strand
TGTGAAAAAGAAGAATAAAAGGGGAGGCTTTGCAGTACACATGGCAAGGAGTTGGCACATGGTCTGGGGTCACACATGGGCAAATGAAGTCGCATTTTCAAAACGCATTTACCAACTAAGTCACATTTTCTACATTAACATGTGAACACCAAGTGACATTTTCCAAGGTAACATGTGGAAACTAAGTTACATTTTTTACAGTAGCATGTACATATCATTTTGATTTGGGAAGATGATTTATGTGGTTTTCGTGGCTAATTTTCATGTTCTTACAGCATAACCTTAAGGTTATTTGGGTAGATAACCTTAAGGATATTTTTGTAAATAACCTTGTAAGGTTATTTACTTGTTCTACCTTAAAGGTAGGAATCTAACTTGAGGGTTGTAATCTACCTCAGAGGCAGGAAATAGACTTATCTGATCTTAAAGCTGGCACCGCGGCACCAGGCGCAGCAGGAACCGCAGCAGCTGCAAGGTGGGGAGAAACTGCCGTCTTGTGCTCATCGTTCAACCATGCCAGTCGCAAACATGAATCGCCCGGCAAAACCCGGAACACGTCAACGTGCACTGGCTCTCGGTAAGGAGTTCTAACTGAACACCGTGAAGCAGGTCGACAGCACAAGTGAAAAATCACAGTTCTGTGCTCAAAGGTCTTCCTTGCCCACCATTGGTAGTATTCACCTTCTATGGCCAGAAACTTCCCTAACCAAGTCATACCTTCTGTCCGTTCTTCTTCTTCACCTCGACCATTGAGGGTGACAACAGCTCTGCCCTGATTGCCACCATTGTCATCATACTGCTATTTCAAGCAGTATTCCTTCTTCAACTCCTGTGAAATGATCCTCACGTGCCTTACGCCCCGTTCGGCGCCATGGCTCAGGTCCTCCACCCGCCATAGGTAAGGCCTTACACCCCCAGCCTTGACTGGAGTCGCCTTTTCCCACAGCCGGCGAGGAACCTGAGCAAAACCCCCCAACTCAAATCACAACCGGGGGGCCTATCAAAGTTAAGCAAAAGATGCTACGAAAGCTAAGTTGGAATCACACTACCACTAGAGGACCATGAGTTTGTGGGTTACATCCCAGAGGATCCATGGGACTGGTATATATATATATATACCTACATTTACCGTAAAAATCAGCCAAAGGTAGGCAAATATACCAGTCCCATGGATCCTTTGGGTATTAGAAAAAAACACATTCGCTATATACTTAATGTGTGCCAAGTACGTCTTACCTCTCCCTTTTAAACAACGGCCAAATTTCATGGACTCCTACACGTTTCTTTTCCTTGGACGGTCACTCCACCGACAGAAAATCCGTCACAATTGAGGTCAAAAAAAGAATTCCCCAGCCATGGCAATTTACTACACCCTAAGGAGCCAGATATGTCCTAAGAAAGGGATTGATTATCTACAATTCTATGACCTGGGGTCTGGGGATGTTTCGACCATCAATCCTACGAGAAATCGGGAGGGGTCTGGCTTCTTACGGACAGTTCTTTGCTAGTTGGTGGTTGAACCAACCCATCTGAAAAATCTACTCGTCAAATTGGATCATTTCCCCCAATTTTCGGGGTGAACATAAAAAATGTTTGAACCCCCCACCTAGTTTGGGTTGTAACTCCAGTTAAGTCCCCAACTAATCATGCACTTACTTCCCTGCTGAGTTCAGCTTGGAAAAAAAACGTTTGAAGTCCCAGCACGCAGCAGGAAAAAGTGTGTAAATGTGCATATACGTGTAAATAAAAAATTTATGTATATTATACACGTTATATATCATATATAAAAATATATATATATATATGTTCACTTCTTGGTTGGCAGGAGTTCTCTTCTAAATCACCACCTTTTGATGTAAGGTTTGCTGCAGTTTGATAGCAAATTGACAACTTCAAGTCGGGAGCATCAATAGGAAAATACACATACCCATGCCATCCATGGGACTGGTATATTTACCTACATTTGGCTTAAATTGATGGTAAACGTAGGTGTATACATATATACATATATATATATATACCAGTCCTGTGGATGGCAGATGGTATGGGATAAGTTAACGCAAGAATCCAGTTGTTATATTACTACTCAAATATATATCTGCTAAATGAAAAAGAACTATTTAATCAGAATCCAAACTAGCTACCCTCCCGCCCCTCAAAAAAAGACAAAACTGCATCTTTCATCACCTTCCCCCCGTCTTTCTCCACGGTGCTGCAACCAAGTATCTTCACACTCCTTGGGTCGTGTGTGTTTGTGTGAGTAAGCCGTAAAGGAAGGACAATACCGGTGGTATACCCCCACCAAACAAGGGTCATTATATTACCAACCCAAACACCGCACCATTTAAGGGAAATCCCTCAAAATTACCATACATTTGCAGTGTTTGATTCCCCCCAAATGGGTAATTTAATGATCCCTGCCAAATTACACCTGAAAAAGGGACCATTTCAAAAGAAAAGGATCGTCTTCCGACCATCATTTTTCAGGGGATATCTGAGTTTTGTGGGGAGCAGTGTAAGAATCAACTTCAAGTATGATTGTTTTACTGGATTGACATGTGGCCTGGGTTCTAGCCGCTTTTATGTTTGCAGCTGCTATGGCTATAGTCTTCCTCATGTTTCACGGTGACATTAGCGTTTTGGAAAGCCGAACGGATTTTGAGACTCACCCTAGAATTGGGGATGCCTCAAATTTAGGGACCCCGAAACCAACTGAACAAATTGACAAAGTATATAGTAGGAAGCTCGAATTCAAAATTGGGGCTGATATCCCATATAATTACAGTACCCATAGCAGTATCCCATAATATCCCATCATTACACTAGTAGGAAACTCATTAATTTTGGGGTCTCCCTCATTTTGAGGCCCCCATGCCATGTTTGTTGGCTGATATCCCATGTTAATGACCATGTTTACTGTCTACTATCCATATTAATTTCCCGCACAATCCCATAACTATCTAATTATATATATGTATATATACTGTTTGGTTGATGACACAATCCTCTCATGAGATCTTACAACATCACCATCCCAAACTCCGTTTTGGTGCCCTTTCCATCCCCGCCAGGTGACGTTTCGACATCCTTGGTTTCTATCAACTCAGCAGCACGGCGAAATTCAGGAGTCAGCTGTTGACAATGGTTACACCTCAAGTAAATGCCACGGTTTCCTCCCAGGAAATAGCTGGCCATATTAAGGGATTCTTAATGGATCATGATTAATTCAACAAACCGTTAATAGTTAACATCGCCAAAAATGGCCAACAGAATCTTGGGGGTGGCATTGGGGTTGGGACCCTTATATAGATTCCCACGAATCAAGTCAGCACCCGCCCTTGGTGGAAAAGACATCAAAAAATATGCTGCAGGTGCGGAGATGCGGAAAATATCAGATGAGATAAGATGTTCGTTCAATACATCCTTTCAGTGGTATACCAGATTTTTGGACCTTCAACTATCAGGTCAATCTTGGATACAAATCACCCAAATCACGCAATTCGATTCACACAACAAAGCTCGAAACCTGTTTTTTATCGGAGTCGCCAATGGCTTCATTGGGATGGGGAACGGATAGAAATCAGAGATCATGAAGGCTGACATACTCAAACAATGCCCTCAGCGGAAATAACTGAAAATTAACATAGTCTAGTTAAGTTGGTGGTTTCAACCCATTTGAAAAATATTCGTCATTAGTCTTCAAATGGTGCCGTCCAAAGGGCCATTCCTTCGTCATCGATCGTCATCGGAGATTCTACCGGTCATCTTCTCGATTAGTCCTCCGAGAGGTTTTTGGGACCTGGGAATGCCGTGTAGCTGCCCTCACATTCCGGTTCGGCGCTGCAGGTTGCGGAGCACGACTTCGTCTGGAAACAGACTGTTGCGAAGGGTCCTCTTAAATCTAGCTGCATCCTCGGCGCTTGGTTTTTTTCTCGAGGCCCTGAAGCATTAAACTTCGAGACGCGAAGCCCTGGCAGCGGACTGAGGGTCGGGGTTGGCTCTCTCGGAAATAACGTGGTGAACAAGAAGGGCGATCCTGGATATGGCCAACACGTCGGATGCGTCCGGCGTATTATGCCCTGTCACGCTTTTGAAGTCATCTACGGCCTCTCGCAAGGTCAATTTTTCTCCGCGAATTCTCACCTCCTTTTCTCCGGCGGTCCATCTGGCACCAGAGAACGCCGTCGCCGTGATCGAGCACCTGGCATTGTCATTGTCATTGATGTAGCTGCAGGCGGTCTCCTGGCCTTTCAGCCGGCGAGTCTTCGACTGCGAGGTCAACGCTTGATCATTTTCGCAGTCAAGCTTGCAAGTGGCTGGAAGCTGACGGAGAGAGACGTCGATCCGTTAATATACTCAAGCAGTAAAGGTAGGAGTGAAACATATAAACATTATATTATGTATCTGAAACCACCACTTAGCATAGATGTATAGTCTGTATAGTATGTACATTGTTTGATCACTCCAATATGGGCAATCAAATTAACCCTTGAGAAAGGATTGTGAGGAACAGTCCACCTGATCTTCTAAGAAAAGGGCAATGGCAATGGTCTAGCCAACGTTACCATCGGTTCCGGCGAGCTTTTGTTGCCCCTCTTGCAATATAATGATACCTCTTCACATGGCACTTTGTCAGTGGCTATGGCTAGGTTTGTTTTAGCAAGAGTGCAGTTGATGGTGAAATCATATTTTTGTTGTGGAAATCGCCTCTGTTTAAGGGATGTACAATCAAACATGACCTTCCTCTCCAGGAATCTAACTAGCAACTAGTAGCACCTGAAAAAAACACGCAATCCTTGTTTTTTTTGATACACCCCGAAAAATTCACCTGAACAAAAAAAAGACCTTTGAAAAGGAAAATCATCTTCCATCCACCTCAATTTTTGAGGTTCCAGCCGTTAATTTTCCAGGGCATACTTCCTACAAGGTGGGCAAATACCACTTACATCCCCTATTTTCTGGTCTTATAAATGGGGTAACTGGGGTTATAACCCTACCTTTTTGTTCGCTTATAGGGGTTATAACCCTATTTATAACTGGTATATCAAGGTGTCTGGATCCTTGGCGAGTTTTGAGTAAAAGATACCAAAAAATGACGAATGCCGACGCGGAAACATCTAAAAAAATGATTCCTTAGGGTACATATCCCCAACACTCAATGTAATTTTAGCTGCATGAATGACTATTTTAATGGTAACTCTAGGTGAATATACCAGTCCCTGAAAGAGTGTTTCGGGTATACATAGCACCCTAAAAGATTTGATCAATTTTCTTACCTGCTGAGTTCTTCCGGAAGAAAGTTCAAACTTTTAGTGCCTGGATTCATAATTAGGCTATACGCATTCCAATTCCCGAAAAAATTGGAAATGTCTCAGCATTTTAGCAGGTAATATACTCAAGAGAATTTGAAAAAATAAACAATCACTATATAATAGCAATATAACAGTACTAGCCCACAGTTCATCCCTGTAAAGTTGTTCGTCATTTTTCCTTTGTCAAAGCCCTTGAGGAAGTAACAACCGACAGCCTGTTTTGTGTTTTTTTGCCATGTTTATCCTCCAATGGGTTCCCGTGCCAATGTGCATAGACCATCAACACCGTGATCGGTTGAATCGCCTCTGTGTGTGTGTGTGTGTTTGTGTTTGTTGCTGTTGAAAATTGTTATCCCAAACAGTCAATGTCAATGGGCCTATTAAATTCAGTCACATTTGGTGCATTTCTATGGCAAATGTAGGTATATTATAATAATACCATACATTGAGTGTTTGGGTGTATAAGGGGGGACATATAGCTTGCAACACCTAGGTTCCCATCTTGGAATATATATTTTGGGGCCTCTCAGATAAAGGGGACATTCACCTCGCAAACCGTGCAAACCTGATATGTTTGGTCTACCCCCCACCCAGGAAGCAATCGTCAAAAATGAAGGTTTAAAGGTTGGGATTCCCTACAAACAATGGAATAATCCTGGTGGTGACTGGAATCCTGGGTGGGGGGTAGTTCCAACTGATATGTTCGTTATGTCTTTTGGTTTTTTCGTGTCCCTTAAAACAAAGGACGTAGGAAATGAATCATGTTTCCAACTTTCCAACCATCAATTTTCAGGTGCTCATACTGTACTATGCTGAAGTACAAGTGTCACATGTCAATTTCTTCCAAAAAATCAAACATGATTCCATAGTTGGAGTCAATCTCAAATCTCAAACCATCATCTAGCAACTGCCACCCACGAAAAAAAAAACGGCAATGTGGTAGAAGAAGGAACGAAGGGACAAGGTGGGCTCCACTGGAGCTCCTATACTCCACCTATAGAGGTTATAACCTGAGGTTTTCCAAATACCTTGTGAAACACCTCCTGAGGTTCTGCCTTTAGGGGCTCCTGAAAAGGGTATGACTGGGGACTTTTTTGGAAGACTATAGGGCTATAGTTGCCCATTGATTTTCGGCCATTTATAGGGGAGGTTTACAACTCCATGTATACGTGTAGATTCCCAGATTGCCTGGACGCGCACCCTAATCGTCAAAGAAATTTCCAACTGAACCGTTTCCAGTGCGATTTTGTGGGGGGTCCTTAGTTTCAAAACACCACCGCAATACAGGTGTCATTATCTTACCAACCCAAAGAATGAACAATTGAGAGGAAATCCATCAAAACTACCATACATTTGGCATTGTTTGATCAGATCCTTGCCATATACACACCCAAACAACTGTTTCTGTTGTTGCTCCCATCCCAAGCGCACCAGGAACTGTTCGATGTTTCTTGCATGCAGGGCAAGCACCTTCCAAGCAGCTGGAAATGTTCAATGCCCACCCTGCCAGCCCATTATTGAATAGCCTAAAAGACGTTCTGCCTGTGAAGAATAGTGACTGTTGGAAGAATATGCTCATCTACGATACCATTTCTAAATGAAAAACACATACTCTGGAAGTCCAAGACCAAACAAAGAATGGTCTTTAGGATGGTCCATATAAAGGATTCCCTAATACCTATGGGCAAAGTTTGGTCTTTGGACTCCCTTGGTACATATATATTTATATAACCCTGATCTTCCAGTTCTTTGGAACCAAGCTCCCAGGCAAGCCAATATATCAGGTAACTAGACTCGGCCCCTGGTTCCAAATATTTACGGAACTAGAAGATGAGGATATCAATTGGTACACTGGTATACCCATAGAATCCACAGGATTGGCATATATATATATATATAGCCACACGAATAAACCATTCATGTAAAGGCTGTATAGGTAAATGGTACATGGATTCTATGGGTCCCATATGATTTCATTTCACCTTAGGAACTACCATCAGATCTACAGAATTTGCTGGAATACCACATTAAGGGTCATTAATATTACAAATCCAAACAATGCACTACTGTTGATGGAAGAAATCCTGCACCAGTTGATAGGTAGTTTATCCCATCATTCAAAGGGTTTTATACATCCCAGGTGGTGCGGGATTTCTTCCATCAACCGTATTAGAAGGAAAATCCCCCAAACTTACTATAGATGCGCGTTCTTTCCCTAGTCATCCAAATACCTATTGAGGATTGGTGTTTGAACCCCCAAAATATCTCCTGAGGTTCGGCTTTTAGGGGTTCCTGTCACACCGATCCTCACGCTCGGTATGACTTCATAAAAATCTTGATTTCCAGAAAGGTGTACCCTTAGATTCCCATGACAAACCACCAAACTATATATAAACCAACCAAACCACGTACCAAGGTGATATCAACATTGGAAACAAATTTCCACTCCTCCAAAGAAAAGAAAAACTCACCAGGTATGACTGGAGGATTTGGGATGTCTAGGGTTTGATCCTGTTGATGACTGAAATCCGGCCAACCACCGTTTGGATGTAAAAGATGCTATAGATAATGGGATAAACTACTTTTGGACTCCAAAACCATGAAAAATGAAGGTTTTGAGCCGTTGCAATACGGGTTATAACTCATAAAAATGAAGGTTGTGGAAAATGAAGGTTGTGGGTTCCCATGGTACCAACCTCAACTGGTGAGTTTTCCGGAGAAATCTCCCGCCATCAACATGTCACCGGCCTTCACCTTTGCCACGCCTTGGAGGTGCTTGGTTCCGGAATGCCAGACAACAAGTGTCGTGGCCCAGGCATCTCTAAGACCTCCGATTTTTTGAGATTTTGGACGATGTGGGCCGGCAAAAACCACCTTAAAAATGGGGTGAAATAACTCCAGTTACCCATTTGCAATGCCATTTAAAATAAAGGTTATAACTCCATTTTTACCTAGTAGGGGCCCACCGGAGGTACCTGGAGGTACTCACCTAAGCTGTATGTAAGGCCTATTTAAGAGAATCCCTACCCCTTAAAATCTTCCCCAAAATTCGGAGCTTATACCACACCATTTCACCATGGATCTCAACGCACCTTCCGCAATTCTTTGGCAGCGCTGCGTCGGTTCAACTCGCGTCGGTCCTTCAAAGACTCCAACTTGTTCAGTTTTGAGGGGGTAACTTTCGGAAAAAAATTGTTAAAGTGTTGGATGAATTGAGGTACCCTCGAGGAAAACTAACAAAGCACCTGAAAAGTAGTGGTTGGAAGATGAGTTTCCTTTTAGGAAGGTCTATTTTCCAGTTCCATGTTGTAACTTTCTTGGGATCACTTTTTAAAGTTGCCACAGATCCGGGGAAATGTAGGGTGCTGGTCAGAGTTCAGTAAGCTGAATCATTTTAAGGCAAATACTTAAAACAAAAACACCCTACGGATCCAAGTCACCTTCCGAGAATGGTAATTTTGTAATGGAACTGAAATATTTTTTGCATTTCGGAGGTGATTGTACACTCCAAACATCTTCTGACAAGGTAAGCCAGGATCCTTACAAACATATGACTCTATGACTCTGTAATTTGGAATTCTGAGTTACCTCCGAAAGTCTTCAGGTCAGTTTTGTGGTGCCCCATTGCCAGCAGTAATTGTCTTGGTTTAATGATGGAACCGAACCGAACTGAAAGTTCATGTAGTCGCTTACCCCTAAAGATCCAGAACTATCCTAAGGAAGAGATTTCCCCTAAAATCCTCTTCTGGGGATAGGATCGAGGGGTCTGGAAATTTAGGGTACAATGGAAAACATGTTGATTTCTGCGTGCATTACCATGGGGTTCTGGCTCAAATCATCTCAAATCTAGACACAGCCAAAAAGCTTTAATACCCTCCCAAAAAGGAGGGGTTTGACTCTGCTGATGTTTTTTTGCCTTGGGGTTCTTTTCAAATCTCCAAAACCTTACCACCAGTGAGTTACCAACTGCCAAGAGGAGGGCCCAAGGTCACTTTCCGCAAAAATCTGGGCAATTAGTATAATTCCGAAACCTGAAATACGGGGATGTTGGGGAAATTCCCTTACTAAAACACCGTTTAGGGTGACTTTGGCGGTTTGGTCGTTATAATCTGCCCAGAAAAATGTGTCTTTTGGTTGACAAATTTGAACCTACACTCCGTTATTCCTCACATCATCAAGCCCTTGAGAATTGATGATTTGGGTTCGACGATGATCAGCCTTGCCTTTTGAGATCTTGCACATTGAAAGGGGCTAACTATGGCTATTGGTTTCAGGGATTTGGATAAATCGCCAATCAAAGTGACCCTAGACATCCAGTCATACCTGAGGATCGGTGTTTCAACCCCCCAAATCTCTCTTGAGGAGGTGTTTTTTTCAGGGTTCCTTACACTCACACCGACTCCTCACCAGGTATGACTGGAGGATTTGGGATGTCTAGGATTATCAGGGGATTAAGGGACAATGATGGGCTTCATCAATGAACGTGCATAGGACAACCGTTCAAGCGGCTGTAACAATCCCAATGAATCCATAGCTGGCAGTAAGAAATCAGGACACGGCATTGCAAGGTCTGTAGACTGATGCATGTAACCTGAAGCGTCCATCGCCTGAAGCCACTTAAAGGCCCAGCTGTACTCCCCTCTGCTGAGGAAGCCAAGCGAATGGAAACCAAAGGGTTGACCCGATGAAGATGCTTTTGTACGCCAACATATTCCACGAAGCGTCTTGTAGTCAAATACTAAAGATCGCCAGGATATACTCTGCATGTCAGAGAAAGGTAGACTAGCATGGAGACATGCTAGAAAACTTCCTAGCAGGATAATGTCGCGAACTGGTCATCCAGATTGTAGAATATCCGACTGAAGGACAATGTACAGTGATATGGGAAATGCTTCTTTTCTTTCCTGGGGAATCTTGCTACGCAAAAATGAAGATATGATAGATATAGTATACGATTGACTGCAAAATCTCTATTTCCAGAAAGGTGTACCCTTAGATTCCCATGACAAACCACCAAACTGTATATAAACCAACCAAACCAAGTACCAGGTCAAAATTAGATAACATGTATCAAATCTCAGCTCTCAATAGCTCTCAGACATAAAGACTTGCTCGAGCCATCCAGTGAAGAACGCGAAACAAAAAAACACGGGGACCACCTTCCTAAGTTTTCCATGCTTATCACTTACGGTTCATGGCTGAAATCCTGCACTACCAGCTATAATGTCATATACGAGAGTAGTGGCTGTTCCCCCTATGAAGCCCGTAATTTCAAGGTTGGCTTAACACGAAGCTGTGGTGCAAGACTTCAGCCATTCAGAATTTCGATCATCACAATGTTAGAATTGAAATGGTTTTCAACAAATCCTCATGAAAAGTGGTGCAGGATTTCGAGCATCAACAGTATCACTATTTACAACTTGGATCTACCCCCAAGTCAGCCCCAGGATGCAACGGCCCGTCACGGGGGCCTACAAGGTGGGCATAAGAACCGCCACGGGTTGACCCTATTTCTATTTCAGGCCATGAATGCAGGGTTGGGTGAAGCCACCGTGTAATACTTCTCAACTCCGACATCGATGTACCCATCAACCTCTTCACTGACACGAACCACCAGCAATCGTAGTGTGGCCTTAGGTTTTCTTCGTGTCAAAATGCAGGGAAATTTTGAGAGGAGAGGCGGAAAGTGTTCAAATATCAAGGTGGTGCAAAGAGGGCCCCTACTAGTTGTGAAGTATAAATGGAGTTACAACCCCTATAAATGGCATTATAAATGAGTACCTTGGGTTATAAATGTTATAATCCCTAGAGGAGTTTTAAGCCTATATATATATATATATATCAGGTCCCATCGAGCGGAGATAGTTGTCAAATATCAAGGCGGTTATGGTGGAGTTTAAATGTGAACAATCACCTCAAACTTGAACTCATACCATAAAACTGACCATGTTCAGATGAACAAAAAAATGAGGTACTGCATATTTACTACCCTCCCTGAAACTAACACCATGGAAGTCCAAAGACTATTCTTTGAATGGTCTTTCCAAAAAGACCACTGCTTTGTTTTTTAGCAGGGGTAAGAGTTAAAACAAGGGGACCATTCTTTTAATGAGCTTTGACTTGCAGGGAACATGTATCTGACATAGCACGTGAAAAAAATGCCAAATACCAAAAGGATTATTTTTCAAACCACTGATGTTCAGAGCTTTTGCGGTTAGTTTTAGGGAGTGTAGTGTGAAACTCTTTCAACGAAACATGTATCTGGAAAACATCACAGTTTTATCGGGGCGTCTCAGGTTAATAGAAATCAACAGCCTTGGCTGTTTTCCAGGTAGTCAAGTGGGGAAAAAACAACCGACGCTTAGAAACCACCAACGATATAACTATAGATACCTGAAACCCAAATGCCCCCCTGTTTTGATTGGAAAGGGCATTGTTTTGCAGGGTTGAAGCCCCAAAATAGAGGACATTCACAGGTTCCAGGCATTTATATATCCGACTTGCTTGGAAACGTCCTTGGACGAGGTGTGAGCTGCCAAAAAATCAACCATATCTGGGACTGCATGTCTTTCATTGCCGGTGTAGCAATGGCCATGCATTGTCTGGAAAATTTCCACATCGCCAAAACAGCAAAAGTTTGGCTTTTGGTGTGTGCTTTCATGAGGAAATCTCGCTTAAATCCATCTTTCTCCACTGCAAATATGTGCTCTCTGTCTATCTGAAAACTGGTTTGCAAAGGACCTGAGTTCCATGCAGTTCCTTGTTTGAGCCGCCAACGAGCAGCGCAGCAATCGCGCCTTCAATTGCTGCAACAACTATCCGCCTCCTTCAATGCAAGAAGCTTTCCGTTCTCTCATTTGGACTGGCTCACCACCAGCTTCAACCATTTGCTGCTCTATTTCAGCCAGCTCAGACTCATCAAGATCCTCACTGGCCATTCTTCTGGCCTGTTTGTTGCAAGGCACTGCTCAGCAACACCAACCACATTCTCATGCAAAGCACTGTGGGGTTCGTTTTCTTGGCCGCTTCCAGCAGCTCGCATCCGGAAGATGGGAATATAGCCAGCGATTCAGATAGGAGTCGAGTCTACCTGCCTATCACTCTTTCACCCTATCCAACAATCCATATTCGGGTCGCTGTATCAAAGCTGTTTGTCTCAAGTTGTACATCTTTATCTGACCCTCAGACTCTGCACACCAAAAAACACGTGGTGCAGCAAAAAGGAATGTTTAGCATATAAAACCATGTTTCATATTCTCCTTCAACATCATTGGGGTAAAAAAATGAAACCATGCATTACTGTAATATGGTTTTCATGCAGGTGATATAATTCCCTTCGGGTCATTGTATTACCCCTTGGATCTACCTACATTTGGTTGATGTTTATGGTAAATGCAAATAAATATACCATACTAATACATGGATCCTATGGGTTACAAGATTTCCACCATGCAAAAACACGCCACAAGAGAGCACCGACCCGCACAAACTTGGATTTGCTGGTTGGATGTTTGGAACAAGGTCAAACATATTCTCCCAAATGGTGGTTTAATGGTGAAGAAAATCCCATGGGATCCGAATCCGGATCCAAAAATCACCAACTCAACAAACAAAAAACAAACTGGTGGGTGGTTGAACCAACCCATTTGAAAAATATGCGAAAGTCAAATTGGGTGAAAATCTTCCCCAGGATGAACATGTGAAAATAAAAAACATATCTAAAACCAACACCTAGCAAATCATGGACCAAGACGCTGCTCGTTTCAATTCTTCCACCATCTTCGTGGAGTTTCCAACAATCTGATTCACCTGATGCAGGTTGAACACACATCCGGAGAATTGAGGCGTCCAGATTCCTGTTTTTTATGGCTAATTAACCAACCCCACCACCAACCCCCCAAATGTACACCCTGGAAGATTAACCGCTGGAACCTACAAATATCCCATTTAAAAAGGAGAATGATCTTCCAAACCTCCATGAGTATGTTGCATGTTAATAGGGCCTTATTACGGGAAACCACAATGGATAAAGCAGGCCTAATTTCTTTTGTTGCGGGGGTACGTTGGGGGGGCTTGGTTGACCAGTCAGGATTTTATGTTGTTGTCCAAAACAGCGACTGGACTCTTCACAAGAAACGCCACCAAAAATATCCAAAATTTTGACATCTTGATTTGAGTGGTGAAGAAATTTATCAACAATTTCCAAATCCATATAGGATGCCAAGTATGGCATGTTTGATCATTTTCTGTTGGTATCCGATTGCTTTAATTTGCTAACATTTTCAATCAAAACTTCGTAAATATATTTTGTAGATATAGATACCTTAGCTCCAAAACATTAAAAGGACACGGCATGTAACAGATTTTCCCATTCGAAGGTGAACTTCAAGGATGTCAAATCCATACCTGGTACCCTAAACAACCATTTTTTGGTGAAACAACCATTTTTTACGTAATGATTTGGAATCATCCAGTTGAAACAACCATATAAAATTGGATGTTCGGAGTTCCAGGCATATATATATATGTATGTATATATATATTATATATATATGACTCGAAACGAAAATTTCGATCCGGGATCCCCGGCCTCAATAATGCGATCTTGTCGTTGCAAGGCCTGCGAGTTCTCGTCGGTCACTCCAAGGGCGGCAATGACTTGGAGGGACCCCGTTGGTTCCGGTTGGGATCGTCAGCATCAATGGGTTATTTCACCTACAAGAAGGGGCCCAGTTATAAGGTAGGGAAATAACCCCAGCAAACCCTATGAACAACCATGGTTGTAAATGGGTATAACTATGGGATCAATCCACAAAAATAGTAGTTAGGGGGCCCCTTCTTGTACTTATAAATGGAGAAAAAACGGTATATTGGGGGTGAAATAACCGACTGATCCTAACATACCTTTGATCCTAACTTCCTGGGAGGGCCATCATCCACGAAAGGGCCATGGTTTAGCACCATCTGTTCCAGTGAGTTTTGGTTGCCCCCTCTTGCAATTATTGCTACCTGAGCCAGGAAAAAGATGTCTTATTTTCCATTGAGTCCTGGTTGTTTAATAGGGATCCTTATAATGGTTTAGTACTGTAAATCCCTACATAACAGGGTAGTATAATCCCTTATATATCTTATATACCCTACACAACCAGTGTATGTTTCATTGCTCTTATGACATTCCATACAATAAAATGGGCCGATTATAACTGTTGTAAGAGGCTCGAGGGTTTACACCCCCGAAAATTAACAAATGCCGCTTGAAAAGGAATCATTTCAGATAAAAGGAAATTAATCATCTTCCAACCATCAATTTTCAAGGGGGATACCTTAGTTTTCATGGGCCTCGGAGGATACCAACCTAAAATTCAAATGGTCAAAAGTGCGAAAACATGATGGTGAGACAACTATTCACACATTACTTTTGGAACCCAAACACCATGAAAAATGAAGGTTTCAATTTTCAAGCCCTCCAAATAGAATTTTTTGAGATGTTATAACTTAGAACCTTTAAAAGGAAAAGAACCTAGGTTACCATGGTATAGGTTCATTACCAAATTTGAAACCTCAACAATAAAATTGTCATGTTGAAATCTGATGCTACCACTTGCGGCGGGTTGGGGTTGACGAATCTTCCGAAGGACGACAGCACGTCTCGGGTCTCGGAGCAAACACAACAATCGGCTGGAAGTTCTACATGTTCTTGACACCTATGACAAATTGTTCGACATCCGGCAGCACCCCTATAAATGGCGTTACAAACGGGGTAACTGGGGTTATAACCCCTATAAGAGGAGTTCTATACCCTATTTATTGTTTATTACTGGTAGGGTCCTACAAGGTCTTGCACTGCTACAGCGTACAAAATGCTGCTAACGACACGTGCTTTCGCCATGCCGATGTGAAATTGAACCACTGAATGGTTGTTGCTTCAGCCTCCTGCACCCATGAGCTCTGCCCATGTCACTGAGATCGGCATATGTACAGCGGTTTGAAGCGCTGCTCCTCCACCCATCGCGGGTGGCCTGCTCCATGCGATCCACCACGATGCGCACGGGTTGGCCATCATTGGGCCTCATCTATGACTGGGAGGCGGCCCATGAACGACGCCGTCACAGCGCGTTGCCACGCCACTGCCCGTGGATCCCGCGGGTCCATCGTCGACGTCGTTGCAGCGTTGCAACTAAGCAAAAACGCTTGATAGGGGCCCACCTTGTACGTACCGCTCCAAGTAAAAGGGGCTCTTCGAGATTCTTTGAGCCTACGAAACGACCAAAGTCTTGCCAAGCAATGGTAATTACACGTTTCAGTCTCGTGGAGCTTTTGGGAGTTACAGTATCCATATTTTGCTTTCAAAAAATCCAATCCCAAATGCCTGCATGAAAACGTATTCCCACGAGGTGCTGAGCTTCTTAGTCGCAGAAACATTAGATATCTATTTTCATTTCAAATTTCAATGGATTTCATCCACAAAATGCACACCAACTTTTGTGTGTCAGGCGGCTCGGGCTGGAAAACGAAAAATACCATTAAAAACAACCCTATATTCCTACAAAATTTGGATAGGAAATGGTGTCATCCCTACAAAAAAACCCTGGCCCAACCCAACCTTTTCCCCGGGGTGTGGCCACCTTCAACGGCTTCAATTCATTCCAACGTCCCGCAGGACCTTCAGTGACCTCAACGTTGCACAGGTGGGGGGGTACCGTCTACTTGGGAGGTTCAGGATACTTAGTAACTGGTTATGATGATACCATTTCCCTGGGCTTCCACCACCATGAAAATAATGGTTCACCCAATTTCGATGATTAAAACCCTTAGGGTTCAGCAATGGTGGTTATATAAATCCACCCATTGTTTTAATGGTGGCTGGAATCCCAGGGTGATTATATGTAGGTTTATAACCCTAGTTAGGGGACATATAACCCACTTATAGGGGTTATAACCCTGGTTCCTGTCCACTTACTAAGTATCCTGAACCTCTAAGTACTTGGATGATCCAACTGCTTAGGGAAATCCTTTTGAGACCTGGGGTTGAACAGGACCCATTTCCAAGATGTGTTTCATGGCGAAAAAGGTGGGGTTAAAATCCTAACCACTGAACCTAACTGGGGTGATCCTCCAAGTAGGGGCTACCTCGAAATGGGGCTGGATCAAAAGCCCCGGGATGCAATAACACAAAACCAGATGTTTGAAAAGTAGGGAATCCCAAACTAAAGGACTAGTCCTTTTTTACTGCGTATTTGACATTTTTTTGATATGATTTGCTTTAAGCACATGTAGTTGTACTAGCTCTTTTTGGTGGCCACATCTTAGATAAATATTCGTGTTGTTCATGGGTAGATTCGTACAAAACTCCGCTTGAAACCAGCCAACTGGGCATCTTTCGCACTTCTCAATATGGATCCTGAAAAGTGAAGATTGGCAAGCTTTAGGGATCCAAGTCACCTTCTGAGAATGGTAATGGAACTTTAAATACTTTGCGTTTCGGAGGTGATTCTGATTGTACACCCCAATCATCCTCAAGGTGAGCCAGGATCCCTACAAACCTGGGAATCCAACGATCAAGAAGTTGGCTTCCAAAATCTCCAGTCGATCTCCACTAAAGTGGGCACTTTAGTCACCAGTCAGAAGCAGCTTATTATAAGATAGGCTGAAACAACTCCACTTATGCGGGTTATAACGCCAGTTACCCATCTATTTTGGACCATTTATAGAGGCCCTGCCTAGAACTGCATTTATAACTGGTGACGGGATGGTGACGGGGCCCACTTGAATGGGTTGGATCTGAGAAGTCTTTGGATACGGGGCCCAAATCCAGCAAGTTGTGCCTCAAAGACATGATACCATTTCAATGGTTGTTTCTGGTTCCCTAAATAGGTGGTAGGTACCATATAATCCCCCAATTGGCAGTATATACCACTTACATACCACTTATATATTGCCAATTGGGTGATTATATGCTACCTACCACCTATTAAGGGAACCAGGAAACTCCATTGAACATTTGTTTTTGCTTCTACAACCAAAAAATCCTCGACTTTAAAGGGGTTGATTCCTGGCATCCTTTATACAAGGTGGACCCCGTGCAATTTATAAATGGAGTTATGGGGCCCCTATACATGGCCGAAAATGAATGGGTAAACTAGGGTTTTTTTACCCTACTTATGGGGGTCCCATTGCATCCATGGGACTGGTATATTTACCTATACATTTACCATTAAAAAAGCAACCTTAAATGTAGGTAAAAATATACAATCGTCCCATGGATGCTATTGGGGGGTTATAACATTTATAACCCTACTTTCCAAGGAAGTTACAACACACCCTTAGTTTAGAGCAAACCCCAACCAATCCCCCTAGAGAACTATGAAAGGAATCCCTTAAACCAGCCTGTTGGTTAAAGGTTTTTTTCGGGGTGTGTTCCAGTTCGGTGTGTTGGTTCAACAACCTTAGATACTTACCAACCTGGCGCTGGCAGAAAGGCGGCCCACTTGGATGTCCCAGGAAGTTAGTAAATGGTTAGTAAATGGGTTATAACCATGTTATAACCTACTTATAAATGGGGTATATTGGGGTTAAAACCCATTTACTAACCATTTACTAACTTCCTGGGACATCCAAGCAGCCCATAGAATTTTGGCCACATCCACCGGATCTGTCGCCCCGCCTTCTCCACTTCGATGTAATCACTACGAAGAATCACATCCTTGGAGAAAAGATGTGTGTTTATCTTTTGTAAGCCAAGGAATCACTCCAATGGGAATGGTATATGATGTATATATATATATATATAAATATATTATATATATATACCTATATACATTAATAAAGCGTCCAATTTTTCGAGTTTTTTTTGCAGCCAACAAAATGAGCACGACTAAAAAATCACCATCTCCACTCAAACCGGGGGGCTGGTTCCTAACCACTTACTAAACTGGGATGATTTGATGATCCTCCAAATAGGGATGTTGAAGGTGCATGATTTTGCGGGAATACCCTTATCCATAAAGATCCAGGTATGGTGTATTTACCTAAAACATGAATGGTTGATTTTTATGGTAAAATGAGTAGGTAAATATACCAATCCCATGGATCCGGATCCATGGGTTATGAACAAACCCACCAGTTGGGTTGTTTTCAAACTTGGCTGATGGGAGAAAATTTCGAAAAATCAGGAGGTTCGACCCCTCGGCATGTGTGATGCGAATGATAGATATCCAATTCAAAAAAATCAATGAAAAGGAATGCCAACACTATTTTCATATTGCAGGGGTCGTTGTATTTCCAATCCAAACAATGCACCATTATAGGGGAAATCCCTCAAAATCACCATAGATTTACATTGTTTGATCCCCCCCAAATAGGTAATTTAATGACCCCTGTATTTTTTATATAGGTGTAAATACGAATGCATACATTGAGTGTCTAAGAATATTATGTACAACAATACTGGCAGAGATAAACATGTGTTTAATGTTTTCGCTTCAAAGGACAACAGAAACTGCTTCTCTTTTGTCCTTGCAATTCGCATCTTTGTTGATCCCTTAAGTTAACAAAAAAACATCTCATCTTCTCAAGTTGCAGGTTGTCTTCTCCAAACAAAGTCAACATACTGTGTAACATGCAGGGACAATTTCCAAACACTCAACGCATATTTACCTACATTTGATCCATTTGTATGGTGGCCTAGGTCCGGTAAATATACCATACATTGAGTTTTAGGGATTTATGACTTGGTTGGGTCAAACTTGACCAAATCTTGAGTCACTAAGTTGGTGAAAAACTCAGGTGGTGAATCAAAAAAAGGTCAGCTCCAACACCTAAACACTGAATGTATGGTGTATTTCATGTTAAAGTTATCAAAAAAACCATATAGGTATATGTAGGTAAATAAACCATACATGTAATAAACCATTCATGTAGGTATATGTTTATTTCACCTTCTTTCTAGCTCTATTTCATGTTTAGGTACCCATTTGGGTAGTTTTGAGGTAAATGTAAGAGAATGCACTATAGATGTATTTTGGCCAGTAGCACAATATATGACTTAAACGATCGACAAAAGGACATATCAAAGCCACAAGAGATCAAAACAAATACACCAGGGTAAAAGTAGATGGCACAGTCACCATGTATTGGACTATAAAAACCATGTATATACTAACCTACCTGTTGGTGACTGTGCCATATACCATACACAGCAAAAAACACAGAAATCCTGGTTGGCAAAAAAAAACAACGTTCCAATCTCTCATGGGCAGTATGGGGGCGAGTTCTGAAAAAAAAAAATCATTGAACTTTGCCATCGAGTCGTTCGTGATTTTTTGTTACCCTCGAGAAATGACCCGTGGATCTACCCCACACCCAGCAACATTCACCACCAGGATTATTAGAGGGAATCCCAAACTAAACAAACAATCATTGTGCCACGAGCCAGCATCCTGGGGCCCGGGGGGAAGATTTTTGCAATTATGTTCCATTGTTGGTGGATTTTTTGTCCATCAACATGTTCACTTTTGAGATTCTTCTTTACTGTGGATGGAAGAAATCCTGCAACACACTGGGATATATAATTTCATGTTGATAATGTGAAAGGTGCCATATTAATTAACTGGTTAGCCGGATTTCTTCCATCAACAGTATGTCTGGTTCATGATCACTCCAGTAATCTCAGAATGTTTTTTTGTTATCTCCAGCAAACTAAACAAATGGCGATAGGATCCACATGTTTCAAGAATCCATGGCACTGGTATGTCTATACCATGTCTATACCTACATTGAATATACAACTTACTTTATGATGTCCATGTATAGTAAACATATACCAATCCCGTAAACTGCAAAAAAAAATGGCATGGAACCTGAAAATACAACCCTTTGTGGAAGGGAAATCATCTGAACCAATCCTTCAGTTTTGGGTGTTTTGGGCCGTATCTTCATTCCATACCTTCAGGCCACGGTTTTTCCCACATGGGTCAGCGGACAAATCCCACTTTCTCATGAAGGTCCTCCAGAAAACACGACCAACAAATGTATGGAAATCCAGCGCGTGGGTATAACTATACATTCCCATGGTACGGGCATATACTTCCCTACTACAAGTACATGTTGGTGGATTGTTTGTTCCTTATGAAAATTTATGAAACATGTATGGTATACACTATATGAGCCCTAAGACCTACGAATCAGCCTTTGGATATCAAAACAAGTGGATTTTCACTGTTTCGACATCTGAGACCCCAAATTGGATCATGAAACCCCAAATAGGGATGAACATAAAAATCATATTTGAGTTGCCACCACCTATAGTTGAGTTTTCTTTGCTACTGCCGCACTTCCAAAATTGCTTCACATTGGAGGATCCTAACCATGATTCTTAGAACTCCTGAAATTTTAAGCTAGTTGGTGGTTGAACCAACCCCTTTGAAAAAAATGATCGTCAAAATGGGAATCATTTCCCCAGGTTGGGTTGAACATTAAAAAATATTTGAAACCACCACCTAGGAATGTTCACGTCTTATCGCGACCAAAAGAATTACCCTATTTTTGTTGTTTTATCCTGGTAAAACTTTAGTCATCCAGGTCCCATGGCAAATGAAGGTTTAGTTTGGGATTCTATACTAAAAACAGAAAAAAAAACACATCCTGGTGACTGCATGGAATCCTGGATTGGGGGGGGGAGATATCCAGGTCATCCCCACTGTGGGGTTGATAGACAAAGATCGTTTTTCAAACGCAGCAATGACTTGCGATGTTTAACTTGCAAACAACAAAAGGACATCACCCATACCATCCATGGGACTGGTATAATTTACCTACATGAATGGTTGATTGTTATGGTTTTCATGTATGGTAAATATACCAGGCAACCATGGATGGAAAAAGGGTCATTTAAACATGATTTTGTTTTTCAAAAATCAACCATACCCATAACTAGGAACTGCCAGGAACGAGTTGTAACACATCCAGCCGAGGCATATGATTTTTGTCCCCAACTTCTGATTCTATGGACACACACTGTTTTTGGGAAACAAACGCCAAGTCGAAGCTGGTTGGTGGTTTCAACCCATTAGAAAAATATGATCGTCAAATTGGATCATTTCCCCAGGTAGGGTTGAAAATAAAAAAATGTTTGAAACCACCAACTAGGAAGTCTCTGGAGATTTTTTTCCCATGGGAAAAATTGGAACCGGGACTCGACTCCTTCTTGGTGAACTCCACTCGGAACAAGAAAGCCTAAGTTGTTTTGGGTTGAAACGGCTTTTTGTAGATGCGACGCGAACCTATCAAGTTCATCCTTAGAATAAGAGAAAAAAAAAACATTCTGGCAATGAAAGAAACAATATGTATACTGCATTTGTGAAAAGATACTTGTAAAAAAAACACATACAGTATACATGTGCCTTGATCGATGAATAATTTCTTTGTTAGATTTAGAGTGTGCATTTGCTCCTTTCGACATTTTCATTGGGTTCAGAAGAAACCTTCAGAAACAAGGGAAGGCCCCATAATGTACTTTCTTTAACCCACCCTTCATAGGGAATCCTTACAATAGATATATCAACCCATGCTAATGAGTTGATGACCGTCCCCACGTGGTAAACGGCAGACTTTTTTCGGCCCAGATACCTGGAATACCTGGATCTTCCAGATCAAGAGTCGCGTGAAACTCAAGTACTCACCTATATAAGCTGTATGCATACAGCTTATATACGGGAAAAACCACCCTCAAAATAGCCCTTTCAGGTTCAGTAATTACCTGCATTTTTGGTACCTGCAACTTTTGGTG
The DNA here is from genome assembly GCA_000507305.1 of Breviolum minutum Mf 1.05b.01. Classification (NCBI taxonomy): domain Eukaryota; class Dinophyceae; order Suessiales; family Symbiodiniaceae; genus Breviolum; species Breviolum minutum. Next base: position 23,579 of record DF243087.1, on the reverse strand, counting down.
ATCTGATATGTATGTATGAATGTTTGTCCTTTTTAAGATTTATAGAAAGAACAGGCACAAATATTACAGACTTGGAAGATCCAGGTGTGCTTACAGTGCTTATTTACTTGTTTTCTTTGAAAATTCTTTGGAAATTCTATACAAGTTGCGCGTTACTTGCTATTGAACGAGGCACAACGAAAACCCATCCTCTCGCTGAAAATGAAGTTCCAAGTCACAGGATGCTCCAGTTGTTCCAAGTAGTCTTCAGACACCACACGTTGCGAAGCCTGGCTTCAGACACCGACATTCACGGCGGCTTGAAACAAGCGGAGCTTGCTAATAGACTTCGGGGAATCCCAACTGCCACTGCTGCAATTGTAGTTATCCTGGGTCAACCCTTATACCCAAACAATCCAAACGACACACTCAATGGGACGAAGGTGTATCTATACGTACATCACCTCACGTTTAAAACTGCCCAGTGTTGTAGGTGCATCGAGGAGCCCTGATTGAGTATCTAGGAATATTGATATTAGTTGCAAAAATCTAGCAGGCCTGGTTCTTTGTGTTTCTCTTTTCGCGCTGCTCTCTGGGTCGTCCAGCACAGCAACAGCTTTGCTAAGATGCAGCCATCTTCGATGGTCATTGGGTTTGACCAAGTCAGAGATCGATACCAACTTCATAGCCAAAGCGCCAACCGGAACATCGGTTGGGAACCTTCTCCCTCCCTTTTCCTCCAGCCTCCCCAAAGTGGTGCTCCTCCCCATTTTGAATCAAACAAACAAACAAACAAGCAAGCAAGCAAACAAACAAAACACTTTTAAAATTTTTTAAAAGAACACGATGTGCAATGTCAACTATCACCTTGACACACCTCCAAATCTTATAGAACCGGGGTCTTTGGTGGTGCTGAACGTACCAAGCTGCCTCAACTTACGTTTTAAATTTAATTTATCTGGCTTGAATCATCACTGGATATGAGTACCCCCCAGCGAACTAACATATCCCACCTTGGCAAAAAGAAAATCGTTTTCAAAAGTGCCTTGGGATGTGTTATGGGTTAGCTCTCAGAAGGGTACATGAGCAGTAAAGCAAAAACTATCAACAATATCAACAATTTAACTTTCTTATCTTATTCTATAATACTGGTGGGGCAAGGGCCCATAGAATCCCCTCAGAATCCCTGGTATCCCTGCAGCCCACGCAGGAAAATAAAAACATAACATATCTCAAGGGTCAGGTCCGAACCGACCGGAATGATACTACCGACTACTAAGCACGTATGTGTTAATGAAGTGGACTTTGTTGCATCATTTCACCAATCCCCAAAAATCATGAATCCGGATAGAATCCCTAATAATATCAATAATCATGAATGATTTTCCAAAAAACTGGGGTTTGACTCTGCAGTTCGCAGGGTTCTTTTGGATCTCCAGTGGTTTGACACCAGTTTTAGGGCGGATGATGTCAAGGACCATGGACCATGGATGAGCTCATTCTTGGGGGAAGCATTTCGAAAGCGTACCATATCTACTGGTGAAGATATAACCATCTTAGTCGGTGTTTTTGTTGCCATCAAATTTGAAAAACAGTTGCTCCTCAAATTGGATCATTGTTGCGATCGGGGAACACAAGTTCATTTCCCTCCAAGAAAAACCCGGGGAAAAAAATCCAAACAATCTTGTAAAAGGACGATATCATATCATATCATATCATATCAGATCATATCATATCATATCTACCTTTATAATTACATTTCATTCAACTTGCCATGAATCCTTAACCTGAATGTTTCGGCCATTTCGGGTAGGATTCCCTTGCCAACTACCGTTTTGGGGGTTCACCTCGGCGGTTTGGTCGCTATAAATTGCCATCATCCTAAGAATCAGCTTTTCAGGATGGACCTAAAGACCTTGGAGTTTGACAAGAATTCGATGTTTGGAAAAAGTTCCGGCCACAGATTCTCCCGAAATGGTGAAAAAAATGGTGATCGACCATGGTACAATCTGCCAAAAAACATCGCCTAAAAAAAATCCAAGATCCAACGTGCGGAAGCACCGCTAGTCAGATCCAACTTGTGACCGAAATGCCGGTCCCCGGTTATATACCCATTTATGATTCTTATGCCCCGACGGCTACAACATCTACAAGTAAAAACCAATGCACTTCCCAAGTCTGCCAGTTATAATGTTATTTTCGTGAGGTTTAACTCCCCCAGTTACTACCATTGATTTTCGGCCATGGGGCCTGCGGGCCGTTTATAACTCCATAAAGAAACGAGTAAGGGGCAGGGGCTCACCTTGAGAGAACATCACGAAATTCATGTTCTTCCCAGGAAAATTCTTATCCGTCCAGCTTTTGTATCCCTCCAATTGACAGTTTCCAAATATGTTTTAATCACCAAAATGCATGTTATGCAAAAACAATCACCTTGTTTATCCCTCCAAATTTCGTGTAGCATTTTTTTCAAATCACCCCGGCAAAAACATCCCCAAATCCTCCAGTCATACCGAACGTGAAGATCGATTGTGAGTGAGTGAAAGGAACCCTTAAAAAAGCCTTCATCCTCAGGAGATGGCGGCTGGGGGTGTTCAGTCATACCTCCTCGACTGGATGATTTGGATGAGTTTTGAAAAGTGCATCCGACTAACCTTCACTAGTCATGACCATCTCCCATAACTTTGAGAACATATTTTTTAGTCAAATTTGGATATACATCCCAGATGCTCCCATGGGACTGGTATATAACTCTACATTTACCATGAATAAATCAACCATTTTAGTAGGTAAATTTATAGGAGCCTTAGGGAAAGTCATGTCCCCCCCAAGAGTATTTCGATGTCCCCCGGGATTTTACGGCCGAAACCAAGCGCCTTTGGTGGACAAATCAGCTGATTGAAGCGCCTGAAAAAAAGGCCGGCAGAAAAAGGTTTCTACCCAATACATCCAGTTAAGTACAATGTATACCTACATCCAGGGAATCCCAACTACCTCCCCATAAAACTACCCCCCCCCAGGAATAAGGTCCTTCGAATAGCAACTTTTGAGTGGTCAGGATTCTTATCTAGTTGGTGGTTGAACCAACCCATCTGAAAAATATGAGTCAAATTAAAGTGGAAATCTTCCCCAAATAGGGGTGAACAAAAAAAAATATATATTTGAAACCACCACCTATGTACAATGTATACCTACAAGGTGGGCCCTTATGTTGCTATAGCGGGAGGTATGTGGCCCCACCAAAAAATGGCCGAAAAATAAACAAGTAACTATAGGTTATAACTTGGGTGCATCCCCGGCCCACTAACAGTGGAGTCCGTGAAGGTCTAGGTCGGGGGCCCTTCATAAAAATGAACAAATTGATTATTTCACTGTTAGTGGGTGGGGGATACGCCCAAGTTATAGCTACCTTATAACTTGTGACCCCTGCAAGTGGAGTTGTTTAACTCCATTTACCCTTTACCAGGAGGCCCACCCTTCTAGCTCAATCTGGCATATACCCCCAAACCCCAAATCATCCCAAACCTTGGGATATTGTTCATCCAAACCTTGGGATTTTCTCGATGCTTTTCTTGAAAACATGGAAAACTTAAAAAAAAAAAACGACGCTTTCAGTCGTTTTACAGGGGCAGTTTCTCCAAGATCAATTTTGTGTATAGTGTTTCTTTGGAAAAACAGCCTAAAAGTGCACCAACAACAACCAACGTCCATTCCCTCCGACCTCAAGGCATATCTCCATCCTTTAGGTAGATTGCTTGCCACATCCTGGAATTGCGGAAACAAAAAAACATGGATGTCAGGACGTCAGGTTTGACCCTAAGAATCATGCAATTGGGAAAGAGTAGCCACAAAAAATCCAAAAGAACAACATGTTCCAAGACGGAAGAAGTAGGTGACTAAACAAAAATGTCTGCGATCCCAGGGTTAGCTTGGAACATGACAATATTGTTTAACGCAAAAGCTGGAAAGTGGAATGTTAGCGTAGTTCTTTAGACTTGCATCAACCATAATCGGGAATGGCAATCCGATTTTTTCCGAGAACGGAGACAGTAAAACAAATCCTCATCACTAGGCACCATCCAATCTTAAAATGGCAATTTCTTTGTCCCAAACATAATAATCATGAATCCCATGCTACGTTCATGTTTTCAACAAAAAAAAGACACACAAAAAAAAACATACAACAAATTCCAAGATTTATCCCTGGGCTTCCACCACCATTAAAATAATGGTTGACCCAATTTCGATGATTAAAACCCTTAGGTAAGCAATGGTGGTTATATTAACACCCATTGTTTTCATGGTGGCTGGAATCCCAGGCTTAATTGATATCCTTGGCTTCAACAACTCGCCTTCCATTTCCATCTTTCCATCCCATTCCAACTAACATACCAAGCAAGGTCGGAAAAATATCACCGTTTTGGGGGGTTCCAACAGGACACACACATCCGCAACGCGGCCTCCAAGACGCGACAATAGAAGGCTTCTACCACTAACAGCATCAAGGCATATGGAAGTAAAAACTTCAGCGCCATGGCGTTTTTTGCCCTTTCAAAGTCGGAAGGCAAATGGATCAATTGTTGTTGTTGTTGTTGCTGTTGGTGTTGTTGTTGTTCTTGTTGTTGTTCTTTTTGTTGTTCTTATTGTGTTTTTGTTGTTGTTTCGGGGAAACAATCTCCAAAAACAGTTGCAACATCTCCAAATGTTGATCACTTTTGGGGATTTGTTGTCTCTTCTCATACTAGTAAGAGTTTTCTTGCAAAGTTTCATGAATACATATAGTTTTGCCCAATAGCAGCGTGTGTAGGTACCAGCGGAAAAAAAGGGAAGGTTGGAGAAAAAGAAATGAACAAAAAACAACCGATTTAAATAATATTAAGAGGACACTTTTTCCACGCAAAACAAAACAAAACACTCAAAATAGAGGCACATTCAGAAATCATCTAAAACTTGGAAGGATGAAGATGTAAAATTTGATCAAGATCTTTGGGATCAGACATGACACCGGATGGTGTGAAAGCAAAGATTGGCGGAAAAAAATTGGAGATGGTGAACCAACCCCAGGCATCCAGTCATATTCTCAGATACTGATTGGGGTGTTTAATCCCTTTCTGAGCATAGTATTTAGCTTCCACTACTATTCTCAGGAGGTGATTCGATCGCTAGGGCTATAGGGCCTATGGTTGGGAAATGGTTCATTATATGGATCTTCGGGTGTAAAAATTGCCATGGTTCAAGGGTACCTGAACACGTTTTGGCTGTTGGATTTTTGTGCTCGGCTGTTGGCATTCAGGAGTTTGTGGATTTTGTTGTTGGTGGTTCTGAGAAAGAAAAGCACCACGGACCTTGCATTGTATGACGTATGATGTCTATAGAGATTGACAAATTTGACAACCTATATACATAATCAATATAATCTGGTCAAATTGTGCTGCTTCATTCAACTTCGCAAGCGATATTACTGACCTCATCTTCGACTTGTTTGGGCCAAAATGTGGCCATTGAAGAACTATAACTTGATTTTATTGTGTCCTTAAACATGCGTTATTATATCAAAACCGAACAAGGGACTATTCAGGAGAAATCCCTCAAGAGAACCATACATTTAAACATTTGCATCAAATTTGATTCCCCTTAAAAAAGGGTGGCACTGAATGATGCCTGTCCAAACAAAGGGAACTTTGACTCTGTTTTTTCGCTGTCTTTTTTTTGGAATCTCCAAACAGCCAGCTTTTAGACCCTGCTGATTCTTCAAGGGGTACAGATATATCATCCAGGTTTCCACAGGTTTCATCAAGATAAGTTCACAAGAGATGTGAAGGGATACGTTTTTCGTTTGTTTTTTTTTCGAAATCCTGCTAGGGGAGTGGAGTTAGCCATACTTTTAATTCCAATGATTTCCAATGTTTATTTCCCCTTCGTGATTCTTGCTATGCTGGCCTTTTCCGTTTGTCAGGATCGGATTGTTGAGATGGCTGGAAAGCCGATGCAAAGGACCCAATAACGATTGGATTCCTTGGAAAAAGACGTTGAACACTCTTTTGGGTTGGGCATCTAAGCTGTCCAACACCAAAAAGATCACTGGTTGGTGGTTTCAACCCATCTGAAAAAACATAGGCGCAGGTCAAATTGGGCGAACATCTTCTCCAATTTTCAAGGTGAACATTCCAAAAATCTCTGAGTTGCCACCACCTAGATCAGGTGTGTCAGTCTGACCATCGAAGCAACCTCCACTATTTCGAAACGCCGAAAGTTTCCGCGTTGGAATTCCTGCAAAGACTTGGCTCCTTTACATGTTTTTTTGTTGAGAAATTCTGCAGAATCTGATTATTTTGGGGTATAGGAAATCATGGTTAGTTTAGGTCAACTAATAGTAAAATTGATGTAAATTGGTGGTTTGGGTTGGTGGTTTGGGATTCTAAGGAGTACCCATACGTAACACTCCCTTTCATAAGGGGATCCTAGGAATCGAAACCACCGGGCCCCAAACCACCAATTAACCATGTGTTGAGTTTAAGACCTTCTCAACAAAAATATCCTTTCACACATGAAAAAGAGTACGTTTAACACCAACTTCAGGGTGATTTTGAAACACCGATCCAAATCACCATCGATCTTGGTTGTGAAAATAAGGCGATAAGCTGCCGTCATTTTTTGTGGGGTATTTCAAAAAAGGAAACACCAAATCATGCAGGTCGTTGCGAAAAAGTTTGACCCATGGTTTGCATCGCAGCTAAGCTACGTGTCTTTTTTTCAATGTGCCAGAATGATTCAGAATGATCATCCCATTGATTCAAATAAGGCCTTAAATATAATCCGTATCATATGGGTCGAAAAAAATAAATATCCAAAAACAAATAAGCTATATATGTATAAATAAATAAATAAATGAAAATATATATGATCCATGTCATATATCTATGGTATATTTCCCTACTTTTTTTTGTTTTTTTTATCATACACGTAGACAAATATACCGCACATGGAGTCTATGTTTCGTAATGTTTCTGCTGATACATCTGCACCCGGAGAATGGGAGTGACCACGCACCACGTTTAAGGGCACGCGCACTGCTGCGACTTGAGCAATGAACAAAAAACATATTCCTGATGATATTGACCAGAAGGCCCATTTTTTTGTGATTTCATCCTCTACTATATTGAGTATAGGCTAAAATAATATATGATATATTGAATATAAATAATAAATATATATATATGTAGTATATACTATATGTATATACATATATTACATATATATATATATCCTATATATATGGTTCTATTGTCATACCATGAGCTGAGAAATGACTAAAACTTGGTGCATTCCGTGAAAACCTGTTTTTTGCATATGGAGCTCTGCAATCATGTAATCTAATAGGTTTTAATAACATGTTTCATAACATGGGTAGAAACATGTAGAACCCCCCCCCCCCGCAAACCCTAACGATGACTAGTTGGTGGTTTTAACCCAGTTGAAACATATTAGTCAAATTGGATCGTTTCCCCAAGGGTTTAAAGTAAAAAAATATTTGAAACCACCAACCAAATGAGGTATCTCGTTCACTGCTCAAGCACATAAATCTCCAGAAAGAAAAAGGATGAAAAAGGAAAGTAGGAATGAAACCACCTGGATGTTTCCTTAAATGGTGGGTTTCCCCAACAACCATGGTTTTTCCTACTGAAAATGATCATTTTGGGGGCCCGTTTTGGGGGTACCACCATTTAAGGAATGAACCCACCTGTTTCTACAAAGCCATCGGCAGATCCTTTCTGATTCGCCTCCAACAGACAGCTACGAAGCAGCTGATTCGGACAGCACCCCGCGATGCTTGATTTTGCGAAAAACAGCCTTAGTTAAGGGCTGTTAACATATTCTCCCAAATGGTGCTCGCCAAATTATAATATTTCACCAACCTAGATTTCCCGGAAATAAGGGGATTTCCCTTACTAAACCACCATTTGGAGTGAGGTCGCTGAGGTCGCTATAATTTGACCAAATGGTGGTAAAAAATAAAACATCACCAACAAAAACACATCCAAGCATGAAGCAAAGGATTTCCGACGGTGTCTCAAAAAATCGCCAAAATCGCCACGCAAAAAATCAACTCTTACTTTCCATTGAATCATGGTTGGTTAAAAGGGATCCTTATAATGGCGGTTAATTATACTCCCCATATAACTAGCTAGTCTTTGATGTGATTCGTGAAGCTAAAGAGTTTCTCACCAGCTAGATCTATGGTCTAGCTGTGTTTTTGTTCATGTTGACGAATCATCCAAGTGTAAAATCTCACCAATTGAAACAACACACACAATTTACCCAACATTTAACAAACATCCCATGTCTACATATATACATATGTTTATAATACGACTGAAGCATTTCTCAGGGACATTTTGGGATAATGACCCACATTGTTTTTGAGACACTCCACTATATCAACCTTTAAAAATTGAATGAAAAAACATGGCAGCAGTTTCACTTCACGGTCTGCTACTAATCTTGTGCACTTCCTGCTTCCCCTGCAGCAGTTGGTTGCAGAACATTGTTCTCTCATGACCCCAAATACTCAATGGGAATGGTATATATCTGCTTACATTTGGTTGTCTTTTCTTGGTAAATGTATAAACATACCTTATACATTGAGTGTTAGGGGAGTGGCGTTTTTTTTGCTACAAAAGTGGGAAAAAAACACTTATGACCAAGGATAGCGATAGGGTTTTAAAGGGTCAAGAGTCTTGAATTACTTGGTACATGGGAATTCTTGCTGGAAAAGAACCCAAAAGCCACGAAAAATGAATGGTTTTTTCCAACCCCCAATGTGGCGATGTTTTTTGTTTACCAATCTATAAATGGTTGGGTTTTATGGTAAATTACATGTAAATTACTGTAGTACCCCCCGGAAATCCATATAACATAGCAATAGAAAAAAAAACCTTTGAATATGCATTTCCTATTAAAGATGGGGATTTTCCATTGCTATGTTAGTTTACCAGAAGGTAGGTACATATACCATACCTGGCAATTCTGCGGGTGACCTTTTTGGGGCCTGGTGACTTCACGTGACCCCGAAATCAATGGTGGGAAAGGCCACCTCCAACCATCGGTGATAAAAAGGTCACGCCGGCTGAATCACCCTGCATGTTAACTTGTTGCCACACATAAATATCCCATGAATGAAACACTATATAGTCACTAGTTGGTGGTTGAACCAAGCCATATGAAAAATATGAGTCAAAATTGGAACTCTTCCCGCAACTAGGGGTGAACATAAAAAAAATATTTGAGTTACCACCTAGAAAAATATGTGCACAAGTCAACTTGGGAATTCGTGAAAACCTCAAGGATGGCTCTTTTTCAAACAATCTTTGGAAAAAAACACCTAGCAAGTAATTCAACGTGACCGTTTTATCCCCGATCGTTGGAGGTCACTTGACCATCCCAAAAAGGTCACAAAGAACTGCCAGGTAGATGAGATGAGACCTGAATATCACATGCAGTTATTTCACGTACTGACAATTGTTATCTCACATAGTCTGGGCAATGTAATAGTTCTCCAACCCAAAATTACTCCCCCGGAATTCCCGAACACAGAACCCCCAAAAATGATCTTTCAAACTTCCACTTCTTGGGATGTAGGAAGTTCGGATCAAAGGTGATCGGATCAGTGGGTGAAATTTCACCCCAATATATACATATATATAAATGTGTATATATATATATGTATATATATATAATATATATATATATATACATATATATCCCACTTATAAGTACCCTAAGGATCAGCTGGGACCCTGCAATGGAAGGGGCCCTGAACCTGTATTTACGCAGGGGTGTTTTGGTCCTCAAAATGGCCAGGCCTTTGAGGGGGTTTTCGGATACTTAGGGTAGGTGAAAAAAACTCACCCCAATGGATCCGATCACCATAAACATCCCAACCTTCCAACAGGTCAAAACCGCCTCGACCTTCCATCTTCCGCAAGAGCCGTTTCGCTCGATTGCGTCTCAGGTTAGGGAAAAATGCCACGAAACGCTGGAGCCGTAGAAAGTTATAGTTATAACTGGAGTTTTTGCGGGGCCCCTGGAATCCTGACCCCTCAAACGGTGGCTATTTGGAGGACCTCCTCCTACCAGTATACACCCTTCTTGTTGTGAAAGGTGGAAACCTCCTTTTAAATGGTCCAATTGTGTGTTTTTTTTGGGGGGGGGAGCTACATTTGATACTGTTGATGGATGCGAGCACCACAATTTGGATGGTAAAAAAATACCCTGCAAATTATGGGGATTTCAACTAGCTTTCCCTCAACTGGCGAGTAAAAACCCGGATTTCTGGTTGCCATCAACAGTATGGCGACCGGAGCCGAAAATAAGTGTGTAACCGGGGATATAACCTCTTGAAGTTGAGCTATGGGCCCCTACTTAGAGGTGGGCCCTTTGGGCCCGTCTGGTTAGAGATTGGTTTTTCAGATTCACCCGAAACACGGACTCTGGAAGCCTTTAAAAAATGCCCGGCCGCCTTATCTGGATAATCCGTTGACAAGTAAAAATTCAACTTAATAATATAGAGATGTTCCCCCAACCAGGGGTGAAAATAAAAAACACTTGAAACCACCACCCAGATTAGGTATATCAAAATCATTTCCATCAGCCAGGGGGTTATAGATGTTATATATAGTCATCCTTGACATGAAACAAGTAGCCACGGGGCCCCTCCCTGAAACCCAACAAATCGTACCGACACAAACAGGAGGCTGGACCCCAAAAGGAAATTCATCTGAAGCAACCATCAATTTTCAGGGTGGAAAACTTGCTGTTGGTTTCAGAAAGGGTACTGGCCACGGGATGTGCATGGAAGTGATCGTAAGTAGTTTGTAAGTCGGGAGAAATTTCACCTATTAACGGGACGTACCCAATGTACCTATATAGGGGTGAAACAATCCAGTTTCTACTGCTGATGGTTCAGAAATCCCAAACAACCACTTGGGATGGTGAAGAAAACCTTGTAAATAATGGGATTTCAACTACCTTTCCCTCAACTGGTGAGTTTTCCGGATTTCAGCCATCAACATTAAGTACCAGCAGGACATCCCGAAAGCTCTCCCCTCAAGTGACACCCGCATTTGGGTGCCTCAGAAGACAAGTTTTTCATCAAACAACTGTAACACTTTCCAGAAAGGATCCATGGGGCTGGTATATTTACCTACATTTGGGTGATATTTATGGTAAATGTAGTAGGCAATTATATCATACAGCATGGATCCTATGGGAATTGTAACATGATATACTCCGGCGCACGTGACAACGGAGTGACCTTTTGGGGGCTTAAGTGACCTCCATTTGAGGAATCAAAAGGTCACTTTGAATCAACTGGTACATAATTGGTTTAAATGTATTGTCTATAATCAGCCAACTAATGAATTCAAACCACCACCGGGGCCCAACGTTTTATTTGCTCAAGTAGGATATATAGAAATCGGGTTTGGAAAAATCATATATCCTTCAGATCTTGGGTCGACCTTCCAACATTCGCGGCTGTGAAAAAAAACCCTACACCTACACACACGCTCAGCTCCCTACGGTGATGGTGAATTTACGTCTTCACTATTTACATCAAGGAATTACTTTTGCAGATACCCATACCATCCATGGGGCTGGTATATTTACCTACATTTGGTTGATTGTTATGGTAAACGTAGGTAAATATACCATACATGGATGGTATGGGATACCTGCAGCCCTTTCTTTGAACCCTTACCTCTTTCGCGCCAAAAAATGTACGAAAAAAAATTGAAATCGTTGCTTTTTTTTTGGGGGTGCGGCCAGGTGTCTTTCCTTTGCACATCCGGAACTTGTGTGGCAGGTGACAAAAAGGACACTCAAGACCTCAACAAAAAACAACAACATAAAACACATGAAATAACTATGGCAGCAGGGTTTGCCATAATCACCTGAAACAACCCTAAAAAATAGGGTTGAAACCCGGGACATCACCAAGGAACAATACCTGTCAATCTTTAGGGTTGATTCTCCCATGTAACAAGGTTCTTATGGTGGACCCCGTGGCAGCATTCGGAAATGAATCAAAGGTGATTTTTGTTATAAGGACGGTAGTGGCTAGTCTTGTCCCGGTGTCCCAAGAAAGCGACCCAAAAACGAAAAGTTCCTGCGAATTCCAAGAAACTCCCACAAGAGTGACATCGTCAAAGCGCAGGCCAAATTTTTGGGACAGAGGGAAAGCTAAGTTATGATCCAGGTTATAAATTGGGGTATGTTTAGAACTTATCCCACTTAGCTTCTAACCCATAGGATCCATGTGACTGGTATATTTCCCTACATTGGGTTGATTTTTATGGTAAATGTAGGTAAATATGCCATACATGGATCCTTTGGGTAATGGTACATTGATCCTATTTTTTTGGGCTTTGGGGAGATTTCTAATCATTCTCATCAAATTGTCTCAGTTGTTCCACTGCTATTCCACTCATCATTTCTACCTTCACACCCCAGAGTCAATCATTCATGGCACGCCCCCAGGAAAAGGTATAAGCTACTGTACTTTAGCTTTATTTGTTCAATTGAGCCACGAAAGAAAAAAACAAACAAGTTGTGACATTCCATTATACTGCTTGGTTCAATCGTGATCCTTACAATGGTTTATCATAATCCCAACTTAACTGGGCAGTATAATCCCTTAGGTACCCCAAACAAGCAAGGTTTTTTCATTTATCATATGAAAGATATTCACCCGTAGCTGGTGATGAAAAATGGTGAAACAGAATCCGGGTCAACAAAATCATCTTATAGAAACGAATCAAGAGCGAGGATGTAGGGAATTTGGTGGTCTAAATCACCCACATGTTCAGATACCTAAAATGGAGGTACTCACCTGTGTAAGCAATATGGATAGGGCCAATGGATACGGGAATCCCCACCCTCTAAAACAGTCTAAAAGTACAGTACCTCCATTTTAGGTAGAATCCTTTGGTGAATAAAATGAATAAACAAATAAATATAGGTGTCCTGTGACATCGTTTTCTGGTTTCCGTCGCTACGGCGCTACTGCCCAGTTTTCATGTTGTATACGTGTCCAGGGTTGGCGAGGTTCGAGCCTCCCCTTTCACCATCACAAAAATCATGACTTTAAACCCCCTGAAGGTGATCTTGAAAAAATCCCACCAGAAAGGGACATATGGGTGTTTCCAAAAATAGTGGTACCCCCAAATCATCCATTTTAATAGGGTTTTCCATTATAAACCATCCATTTTGGGGTACCTCTATTTTTGGAAACACCCATATAGGAGGCACCCTGTCCATAGAAAGTGTCTGGATGATGGCACTGGATGCCTAGGAATGAGGTCAGTATCTAATGATCCACTCGCTTGGATACCCATAGCTCAACCCATAGCGCATGCAAAAATATTCCTTGGATGATCTTATGTTTCTTTGGTGACTTTTGCCTCTTTTTAGCAAGCAAATCTTCTAGACTGGCCATGATGGTTGAATAAAAAGTGAACCAAACATCTCCCTACCAAACAGTAAGGAAATCAAATATATAAAATGGCAATGGAAACAAAAACGAAAAATAACAATCCAAGTATAAGTACGTGACCCTCCGAGGGGTGCCAAATTGATGGGAAAGGGTGCCATTAAACAGCTCCTTTGGGTTTAAAACACCACCCATTGGAAGTTGCTGGTATATTTTGAATAGTTCTACCATTATTTAGTAGGGTTCAATCAATGAACCAGGCATCTGCTCAACCTTAATTTCACCAGGCAACAATTCCTTCCGTTTCTGTTGACTCCCACTCCTCAAATTTTCCACTTCCCTCATGCCTTTGTCACAACCACAGGGAGCAGCCATAAAAATACAAGGCTTGCACTTCTCCTGTGCCGAGGAAACAAAAATAATCTCAGTCATCTCAGATGAAACAAGCGCAAAGAAATGAACATCAAATATCCTCAGAAGGCAAGGCCCATCCTTTTTTTTGTTCGGGACGCAAAAGAATCTATATTTAAAAAAATAAAAAAACAAGGGTCAAACATGCCTTCAAACTCCCCGAATTCAATGGAAGGGGGCGAACTGAAGGTACAAGAGATATCGTAATGGTTGAGACCCAATGTTTGAAAAATGATTTGTTTATAGTCAAATTGAATCATATCCAATTGGGTAAAGAAAATACCCGAACACGAATCTTCATTGGCCGGAATGTGTTGGCTGTTTGTTTTGCCAAAGACGTTTGCCTCATTTCAGAAAGACTTGAGTAATGGAAATCCAACCAAAGTGCCGGCGCAGCCTTTTTTTGTAGATTCTGATTGTAATTGCCCATAAGAATTCTACTGTTGCCAGCCAGCATCTAGGTGATACTTTCGAACCTACGTGCAAAAAATGTGGACAATTTGAATGTCTTCCAATTTTTCGGATCCTATGGGAGAGGGTACTTCCTTTCACACCTTCCTGGAACTCCAAACATTCAGTTTTTTTATGGTTGTTTCAACTGGATGATTCCAAATCATTACATAAAAAATGGTTGTTTCACCAAACATCCATTAAAAAATGGTTGTTTAGGGTACCAGGTTAAGCTTAACCAGCCCCCTATCCGGTCTGAAATGTCTGTTCAACGTTGACAACTCTGAACGGCGAAATTCGGGGGGCGAACAAATGGCGTTTCGCATCTCAACATTTCAAATCACCCTTAAGCGCCTCTAAATCCATAAATAATGAAGTGACAACAACTATTTTGGGAAATTAGGGGCAAATAGAGAATAATGATAATAATAAGAATCATGTAGAATTTAACAATAGAATCAACATGATAATGGGAATGATCATGGAAATACTAGATTCAAAATAGATTCAAAAAACGAAAAATGATAATCATATAATCATAAGACTACAGTAATATGAAGTGCTCAAGGCATTTCGGTTGGATTTCCTTACTCAGTTAGTTACCTAAAATGAGGCTCTACATTTTGATATCACCGGCTCCATCCTTCAAAATTCACCCCCGATTGTTCCAAATGTCTGGTTCCTTAAGGTTGTTTGACTATCTGGTAGGTAGCCTCTTCACCCCTTAAAAGGCATCTACCAAGCAATATCAAAACCTGATTGCACTACAAAGTAACAAACTTACTATTCTTTAAGTGATCTCTCTTTCATTGCACCCCAGCAAGACGGACAGTTTCATGACTTGTATCTACCATGTCCGGCATATGTACCGGACAAAAACTCACAAAAAACAAAAAAACAATCAACAGACCCGAGGGATCCAATCACCTTGAATGATGGTAATGGAAGCTAAATACCTTTCGTTTCGTTTCGGTGATTGGGGCCACCCCTTGCCAGGATCCCTGAAAAGACCTCCTTTTTTTCCCCATTTTTTTCCAGTGATCCTCTGGTTGCATATGTGCGATGGAACCAACCGAAGTGGCTTCACCTCGCTCTTTAGCACCCCCGCATGGCTGATCGGACACAGAAATTTCACCAATCCCACACACCATCCATGGGACGAAGGGTATATCTTGGGTAGGCCCCCCTTTCCCAGTAATAGTCACCAGTCACCCACCAGGATTACTACATTTCTAGTAGGGGATCCCGACCTAAACTTTCATTTTGCCACAAAAAAACTGGGAAATATTTGAAATATCTACCTACATGACATGGTTGATTTTTTTATGGTAAATGTGGGCAAATAAGAAAATATACCATACATGGATGCATATACAATCATGTGCCGTGGATTCTTTCTGGACCAGTGGTAGATTGTTTTGGTACGAGAACCATTTCTGCGGATTTTGGGAGTGGATTTCTTAAAAGTATAGTGGAACAACACTTACACACACACTTGAAAGGGATTTGAACCGTGTTTTTTGAGTGTTGTTATGGATTGATGGTATCTGTCCAAGTGGATAGTACCCAATCCATTTGCGGCCAACCTCTAACCGTCATGTTGCCAGCCTCCCTGGCTCTTATATCGTCCTAGATATAAGAAAGGCATACTTGAGCACTTCTGATTTTGTTCCTCAATCTTCATGGATTTCTTTCTTCGCTTAAAAATATTGCTCAAGAAGCACGATTAAAAGTGACTCCGAAAAGACTCCGATAAAAAACTCGCTACAAACTTACTACAAACTTGGTCGGTTTTTGAGGTTCTGAGCTTAGCCTCTTGCTACTTCTATGAAACTGTTAAAGAAACAGGTACACAGATTGACGTCTCAATCTGCTTCACGGAGTATTCACAGCTGTCTTCGTTGGCAGCAGAACTGTGAACTCCCTGCTGCCCCCTTTTAATTCTGCAGGCAAGACTACTGAATGAAAATTCCCTTAGGTACAGGGTTTGACACACACACTAAGGCACGTGGCACGAAGTGTGGGGACTAAACAGCTTGGTTCTTCAAATTCAGAAACCAACTTGGCTACTCTTCACACCTGCGACAGTCAAAGTGGAAACTCGGAAGGGGAATCAGCCGAAAATTGAACCATCTTTTTTTGTCGTATCGGACAGTGCGTGGAAGGTCAATACGTGGTGGCATCTGAATTCCAAAATGTTCTGGATTGGACCTCTGGTTTTTTCACTTGGAAACATGAGTCAAAAACAGCAAAAACCACAAAAACACACAACCAGAAACAGGGCAAACAGACGGAAAAGCAAAGTTTTGAAAACAAACTTGAGGTCTCACCGTTCCAGGTGACGTAAGAATTTCATGCAGTCATGTCGTGAAAAGCCTTTGGCCATATAAACTTGGATCAGTCTTTTTAAGGCTGGCTCCGTTAACATCTTTGGATATGAATATTGCGCAACCAAATGGCTCCGACTCTGAAGCCCGGATAAACGGAGTCTCAGGCTTCCCGCGGAAGAAAAATCTCGAATTTGTTGTGGTGGTGGAGTGATGTATTCAAAAGTGCGGTTGGCCGGGTCTGCTTGGAACCCTAAAAAATGGCCATCGTCAACCGTCTCCAATTCCACCGGCGGACCGTAAAAGTCCAAGGATGAGAAAATTTGCAATGCGGTATTGTTGACTTGAGAAACATCGAACAGGACAAATCTATTGTCAACATACCGGATGATTAAATGTGGAAATGTGGGAGCGTTCAAAATTTGAGAAAAAGTGTCTTGCCAGCTGTGTTCAACCATGGTAACGGCAAGATTTGAAAGGATTGGTGAGATTTGACTCCCAATTCCGGCTCCCCGAATTTGATGCCATACTCTGTTGAGGGCAATGAAATAATGCGTGGTCAAGGATTTCTGTACAATCGGAAAAATATCATCAATCCTAATGGTCTTGACATGCGTGGCTTGTTTCTTGTAGCTACCTGCAAAAGTTGTAGCTATCACATGTCCTGATTGTTGAATGTCCACACTAATGGCGTCACCGGAATGTGTGAGGCGCCACTTTTGGACTACATCTGAAACAGCTTGCAAAAGTCTGTCTTGGGGGACAGAGTTGAAAAATCCCACCAAATCGTCGTTGATGCAACCCAATGTGATTTCAGCCGGGGTTGTTTGCAGAAAGGTGTGAAGTTTCTGCCATATCTGTGGAGTGCCATGAGGCTCTAACCATGCCATTTGAAAATATACATCTGCAAACGACATGAGAATGGGTGTGAAATGTGTCATTTGTATCCATGTGTCGTTTGTATGCATATCACATGGCTGCATGGATTATATAATTCTATGCATTTAATTATAGGAATTTGGAAAATCCATGCAGCCATGTGATAACCATGCTTTAAACGCGTGCGACAACGCCACCATTGCCCCATGCATCGCTGCTTAAAGTTTCCAAAGAAACCCATGGTTCATGCATAGTTGTTCCCATGGTCATCTCAGGCATGTTCAAGCCATGGATTTTCAATTTCATGACGCGTGCGACATCGCTGCAGACTTCTCATGCATGAAACATGGCCAGGTTTCCATGGCATAAATGTTTCGATATGCCACGCTGCAGTCATGACGCGTTCATCCATATAAATCCATATACCTTTGATGCTCATGACGCATGCGACACCGCAGCAATTGTACATGGTTGCATGAATGCATGTTTTGCCACGCTTGGAACTCCATGACTTTGTAAGAAGAAAAATACAAATATATTGCTCCATGTCCTTTAATTCAAGCGACACCGGGTCAGGTGTCGTACGCGCGGAAAATGCGCCATGGATTGAGTCACGCATGCACAGCAGGATGCACAGCTTCATGGTTACATGACAAGAAAAGAAATTTAAGCATGGCGACGCTCTGTGCATCAGCGACAATGTAAAAAAATATCGTGCGCATATTAGACAGAAACATTAATAGGGCCGGGCAGGTTTGGGCCACAAAATTGTTTCGTTATATAGAAAGGGTATAGGGCTGGGACCAAAAAGGTTCGTTGCATGCCATGCATGCTTGTGTACGATGCGCCAGGCACCGTCGCTCATGTGTGATGCGTGGCTCTGTTAACATATGCTTAGAAAGAATCATTCGCAAGCAGTCCATGCAAAACCACATGGCTTACAGCAAGCATACCAAGAATCAACCCCATGCATGTCCATGCAAATTGCTTTCAACAAACCATGAATGGTTTTCAAACTTCACCATTCATGGTTTCCATAGAGCCAAGCTATATATATATATATATAGAGATATATTTTTTTCACGTTAGAAATATTTATCTATATATTTGGAAAGGTATCAGTGGAATGGAATATATTTCGTACCCAAACACATGTCGACAAACGCGACTTCGGATCCAAACTTTAAATGATCAACCGCTGCTGTGTGCAGCAATGGTGGTTTTCAACGTCCTGCTTTGCGCCTGTCGTTTTGCTGCTGCAGCGCTGGAGCCACTTGTTTGGCACCACCACTAGTTGCAGCCCCCAACCCCGCACAGCTAAGGCTGAAGGTTTTCAAACGTAAGAGAAAATCGTCTTTACCGGGGAGAGACAACATTAAAAAAACACAACTTTAATAACAGAATTTTTGTACATCAAATTACAAAAACCATTTCGACTTCTTAGCTGTTTTTTGGTGTAATTTCTGAGCGGTTTCGCCTGAAATTCTCCAAATACAAAGCCAGACATATCAAGTATCTTTGCACCACACGACTTTGCATGGTTTTGCCGTGACACTGTTTGGCCACACATTTGACCCTGCCCAACCACGATTCTTCTTCAAAACAATGGTACAAAAAAGGGTTTATTCGCCAAAGTTTTGTTTGAACCGCAGTGTGCCACAAATAGTGGCATTTGGGTCTCATGTTGTAAAGGCATGCTGAAACCCCATGAGTCCCAGCCAAAAATTGAAACGCTCTGAGGTGCCTTTTCAAGCACAAACTCACTTCATCAGCCATGTCCCTTGACAGCAAAATGCCGCCGCAATCACAAATCTCGAGGAACCGGTTTAAGTGCCAGCTTCCCCAAGCCAACACTGCCAAGACTTGATCCTAAGCAATGCATGGGTTTTCTCAAAACCAAGTGAAGGGGAAAGTTTCCAAATCTATAGATTGTTTTTTGAAATGAATCAAGATTTGGGCAAAACAATTACCAAACCATTTGGTATATTTAATGTTCAGGTACATCAGGAGAGGCGTTGAAAGCTTGTGCTGTAACAGTTGCTAGCCACCACAACAGGCTTTTAGTGTGACTCGCTTTGAATTTAGACCCCAGTTCTGCAAACTTTTGGTCCTTTGAACATGGGAAGCAATGCTTTTTGATGATGCCAGGGCCCCAATAGGACAGCCTTGGTCTCACACCGCAGCCTTCAAAAAAAAATATATGCATAGATCAGATATCTACATATATGTTTTTGACAGGTGGAAAATACATTCAACCAACAAAAAGAACAAAACAAACACATCAGTTAGAAGAACCTGCCAAGATCATTCAAGGAACTTGTGGTTTTGGAACATTTCGTGTATTCCAAGGGTGATGTGTTGGAACATTGTTTCAGAACCCCTTTCAACACCTGGTTTGTCAAAGAACCCTTTCTCCAGCAATACCCTCACACTTGAAGCTATGAAATCACGAGCTGTACCCAGGAATAAATTGTGCATGATGTCGTACATGCAAGTGTGTAAGTCCCACCCAGGAATTACACTCCATTCAGATACACACTGCGTAGCCATGTAGGTACCATGATCCATCACTGCCAACTCATATGGAGGGTTCTCCGACATGTTTTTGTAGTTCATGGCAGGGAGTGCCTTTTTAGAGGGCTTTTGTGCAAAGCATAGATCACACAACCTTTGTTGGGTGAAAAAAAAGAAAGCAAAAAGCCGTAAGCATTTTGTCATTTATACTTTGGGGTTGCTTTATCCCTTACATGTAAACGCTGGGTGGATTGTACTATTGTGTTAACGTTTGTTTTCCCCATACTTCGGAAACTTATCGTTGGAGGGTTATTTTCTACCCTTGTACTTTGCACCCTTAGTTGCGGGGTTTGCTTTATACCTTGGATTTTGGGTTTCCTTTATCACAAAACAACCCCCCAAAAAGAACACAATGGAACAAGTAAAATGCCAAGTGAAGGGGCTCAGTGCACAAGTACCATCGTTTGAAATTGTGTGCCTCGTGCCTCGCTTTGAGGTCACTTTTCCAACAAAAATACGTAGCCCTGTCAGGGTTTTGGAAACATTCATAGAAATGGTGTTTGAAAGAACTTGAACAAGATGTTTTTTTTTGGGGTGGTAAAAAACCCACACCTACATCCCAGAGCAAGGGGCTTGCCAGCCATACTGGCCCTCCAAGTGTTTGGGGGAAAAGATTCCCCATAGAATCCCACATCCGGAGCCACTCCACTTGCAGATTGACGCAAGCTCCATGCGCAGATGTCAGCTGCTACTTTGTTGACATGCCGCTTCACCTGCAGCCAGTGTTGGATGCTGTTATCACCCAAGAATTCACCATACTACAGGTTTTAATTTCAGGGTGCTTCATATCCAAAACTGAAAGGACAAAACATATGGGAGAGGGTCAATAAAAAGAATACCTATTAAGTGAAGGTACTGAGTTTTGCTGCATATGCCTCTCAGGAATCATCAAAAGAGGAAACCGATATAACATCACATCAGCTATACTTCCAGCACTTGCAAAGATGCTAGACCATGAATAGCAAAAGCATTCGTCATCTCGGAACATCTCAGCTCCATCAGCATGAAGCTGAACCCCCACTAGTCGACTAAAATCCTGAGAATCATCTTGAAGGTCTGGGTGGTCCTTCCAAGGGGGTAAGGTTTTTATACGCCTCCAAAACTTAGACACTTCATCACGAGGTAGCTGACCAAACATGATGGATTCGAAGCAGGTTGAAGCATTGCAATTGGCCAGGGCATGAAGAACTTCATGTGGTAAAAGGACACAAATGGGCATGGTCTTTTCCTTTAATCCATTGACCTTTCAGGGTTGGAAGATACTATGGAGATGAAACTGGAAAACATATCATATAAGTAAGGTAAGGATTTGAACAAACATTATCTTGAAACCAAACATCAATTTTGCAAAACGTAGAACACCCCATGCCTTCAAATCAAGTTCGATGGTGTATGGTTGAAGTTTCAGGCCAAACAGGTTACGCAACCATGTGTGTAGGTCACGCTCAGAGTTGGATTGGGAGATCCCCCAGTTTCCCAAAGAAGATAACTTTTCTATCCTTTCATTCTATACACCGTCCTGCATGACTGCCCTTGCTATATCAGTAGCACAGGCGATATCAATTCGCCCCGTACCAATTAGTTTTAGGATTTGATCCACCGTAGAGCTACCGGACATCTCCTCGATCTTTCGTCTTTTCGAGGTCCTGCATGAGGCCATTTAACCAAGATTGATGTTATAACTTTGGTTTCCTTTAACACCAAAAGTTTGTATAAGTATAAGTAGTTCTTTTTGATACCATATGTTGGCATACAAAACAACCATCCATTAGCACTTTTTAAGGAGTTACATATTGGAGAATCCAATCAACATCACAACGGGTGCCATAAGTGTTTTCAGTTCAGAACGTTTGAAACTTCAATGAAAAGATCACCGCAGAAGAACAACTCAAAATGATTGCAGCCGTGTTCTTTCTATCGGTATTTGGAAAGCTTGTGATATAATATCGCACCATCTCGACCTACAAGAGTTTGTAAGTGACTTTGATGTTCCTAGTTCCTGGATCTTGGCAACGCTTAAGTACACACCACCAAAGGAAACTTCCCTCACATCCTGCCATGGGTGTTGTTCACGTTCAGAAGTAAAGCACCTGGCCAAGCTGGTGAATGAAGGGATCAGTTCTTGGGGATGGTAAATGCCGAACCCTGTTGAGCAGTTTCATATATTTTACATAAACATCTCAAGTTATGATTTCAATTTTTTTTCAGAAGTTGAATCCATAGTTGAAAGTTTTTGACCATAAATCATATATTTGACATTCCCAGACCCTTCGCACTTTTGCACCCCAGGAATGGAACTTCTGGCGATGTGAGCTGCAATGAAAGCTGCAGAGGCAGAGCCCCGGGTTTTGAAGATCATGATCATCACGATCATATAAAGAAGATTGATGCTTGTTTTTCAAAGCATTGCCATGTCAGTTGCATGGGCCCCCCATAAAAAGCAGAGAAGGTTCAAATCCAATCTATTTTTTGGCTTTCTTCTCATTTTTTGCCTTGCTATCCTTGCCTTCCTTGCCCTCACTCTTCTCCTTCTTCTTAGTAGCTCTCTTCAAACCGCTGAGAATGGAATCAGCTGCTGCCTAGAAGGATTTCAGGGGAAGTTGAAACAAACTCTTCAAAAGATTTCAGGGTAAGTTGAAACAATTGAAACAACTATTCAATAATAAGTGGGTACAAAACAATTAACACATGTGGAAGATATTTTGACTATGACCTTTTGAACATTGAAGACTGGGTGGTTGATGTTTTGTTTTTTTTCTTTTCACCCCCCCCCCCCACCGATGCATTCGCGAACCACGTGCGGTCTTTCTCAACCTTCGCGAAAACCTTCTCGTAGAAGCCCGTGTCGGTCACTCCTCCCGTGGTTGCTTGCTGCAACGTCTTGTAATACTTTTCCATCTTCTCAGCGTAAGCGAGCAATTGGGATGCAAGTTCTCCAGCGTAATTCACTGCTCCAAGGCTCATACTCTTCTTCCGAGCAGCAGTAGACTCCGCCAAGATAGAAGCCATTAAGTCAGCGGCCAACTCCACCTGACTCTTGGGTTCTGCAGGTTTGCTCTCATCCTTATCCTTGGGTTTCGGTGTTTTTTTTGGTGCTGCTTGAACACCACCAGCCACCAATCCATCCAACAACGCTTTCTGACCAGCGCTGGAAGATGCAACGGCAGAAGGCATAGCCCCAGCTCGAAACATGCCATCGTTCTCGTCAATGAGTGCTTTGAGCATGTCCTTGTTCAAGTTCTCCTTCCCCTCAATGGACCCCTCATCAGTCACCACATTGCGATTTGTCATCTCTCGAGCCTTCCGCATCCAATAGAACCTTTCCAAACCCAGTAGATCAGGTTAGACAAAAAAGGTGGTTTTAGGTTATAGACTATTTTCTGACTAATAGTTAAATTGAAATTGACTATGAGTTAATTCATGTGTTTTGCCTTTACAGGTAACTCTATTGATTTGCCTTTTTTTCCCAA
>DF243086.1:0-46072 GCA_000507305.1 Breviolum minutum Mf 1.05b.01 | reverse complement strand
TTTCTCGCGCGCTCGAAGCTCTAACAGCTATCAAAACGTCTTGTAGTCCATCAATTATAAGGTGCAGGAAGTTTCTCCAGAAGAGAGAAGAACAGAGATTTGCAGAACCAGTGCATTTATGAAACAAGTTCGACATTTAGATGAGAAGAGTGCCAAGAGACAATATAGAGAGTAGCTAGTTTTACGGTTTTTTTGGATACTGCCCTGGGACTGGGCCTTTTGCTGCCACTTCTTTCACCCGCTTCTGGCAATGCCTGGCTGGACCTCGGATTGGCTGTTTCTTGCGCTTTCTACGCTGTCTTTGCCTCGCCAAGCAAGCGGACTCTGAGGTGGGTGCAGTTTCACGTTTCACTGCTGTTTTCATCAAAGCCATCGTCAACCTGTTTCGTTTCGTTGTTGCTCCCGCACAGGTGCTGTCTGAACGACTTCACCGAGCCCTTTTTTGCAATCCTGGTCCAATCCGTGGATGGATTTTCTGTTTCTTCTCCTTTTGGCGTGTAATTTGAGTTTCGGCCTTTTTGCATGTTTTTGTCTTAAATTGACATTTTACCAACTTGGTGGATTCCACCATAGCGTCTTTAACACCTTGGTTCAGCTGACTGAAGGGCGCTCCGTCCGGGATCAACCCAAGCAGCCGCCAGCAAAAAAAAAAGTACGGGAAGAAGAACAAGCCACATCTCCTCAATTCACCCGCAATCAGCAAGATGTATCTATGAGGAGGAGAAAGAAGAGGAAACAAGTTGAAGACGGTGCCCTGATTGTGTAACTACACACAGCATTGGCCTATATGCCACATTGGTGGCATGCTGATAAGTCAGAGTCTTGCTTTCGTTGGTGGTTGCACTATCTCTGGTCACTTTGTTTTGGCCACCTGTCCTAGCATTGGGGTGCATCCGAGCTGGTTGGACACTTATTCATGCCTGGAAGCCGGAGTGCTTGAATAGCTCATACCTGTTCAAGCACTTCTGCTTCTTTTGGATGATGAGCTCATGGACCCAACTATAGTTGCAAGCAAGGCTTCCCATGTGTTCTTTGCTATCGCTTTGAATGAAGATATGAGGAATCCTTGGATAAAAGATCGGTGCTGCCTGCAAGGGACAGTGCCTATTGGAGCAAAGTGTCTGGGCATTGACATCATTAACTAAAAAAATTGAAGTCCTCTTGACATCTTTTGACAGTCCATCCTTTATCACTCTTTCCTGGATCAGTGTCATTGTAATGCCATTGTATGTTCTGATTGTTGCAGCAGATTGTAGTTTGGGTGAAATGTTCTGACTGTTCGAGAAGGTCATGGCAGACATGTCGGCGTTGCAGGTGAGGAGGCAAACAAGTGAATCGTTTCGACCAACACCACTTTGGATCTCCCCATTTGCTTCAAAGACAGAGAGCACACATGAGCAGACAAAATCATATTTTGGGAAGAGGTTCATCAGCCAGTAATAAACCATTTGAACCATGTTACAGTGTGAGCAACCGGAAATTGGATCAACTTGTTTTGGTTTACTCGTATTCCAAAAATTAATCTCACAGTGCCATTTTCCTTGTCGATGTCTCAATGGACGGCTTAGAGTTATACTCTGGCGAGACAGAGGCAGAAAACTGAGATTCAGGGGGAGCTCGGAGTGCTTCCAGGGAATTTCACAGAGCTATAAAGTCATTGGACAAGATTGGACACCATGTTCCATGTTCCTTTGGGCGCTCTATTCAGTGCGGATGCTGTATCATCGTGTGTCCACGTTTGGGTGGGGAAGGTGTTTTCGACTTTTGAACTCATGGATTCTATAGATTCTATTGTAATGCAAAGATCATGGCATCGGAGCAAAGTCCTCAAGTCTCCTGGAACCATTTTCGAATATTTTCGAATGATACTGCAGAATACTTCAGCCTTTCATTTCTTAGCTCGTTTGAAGAGGAGTCCTGCTCTGTGGCAGATGTGGCAGTCGGCTCATACCTTCTTTACGTATGGACTTCAGCATGAGACCAGCTACATGAAGAATACATTTATTTCTCCTAGGCCGAGTTCTTGGAGTTTCTTAAAGTGCGAATCACTTAATCTATTGATTTATTGTTTATTCATTTAATTTCTTTCTGTATCTCTTAAGAAGTGCCAATTCGTTCGGAAGTGCTCCAAGTGCTCGTCATGTCTGCTGCACTTCACAGTCCTTGGAGAGGCACACCTGGCGCCTGAGGTGCCCTTGTTCTTCTCAGACATCAGCGTGGCCAAATAGCCACAGATTCAGAGCCACGGCTGCGAGGTCACACTTTGGGGATTGCTCTACCTCCAAATGTTTGCGTTCATATAAATATCATATACCATCATATTAATATCAAATGAATATCATATGATATCATATAAACATCATATAAATATCATTTAAATATCTTATACATATCATATAAATATCATATAAATATCGTATAAATATCATATAAATATCATATAGATATCATAAATATCATATAAATATCATTTAGATATCATATAGATATCATATCAATACCATATAATTATCATATAAATGTCATATAGATTTCATATCAATATCATATAAATCTCACATAAATATCATATAAATATTATTTAAATATCCTTCAAATATCTTACAAATATCATATAAATATCATATAATAGTCTTAATAGTTCCAATATAGTTTGCATATGTCTATATGATTCGATATGATTCGTGATATTTTGCGCATTGTCTCAGTTCTTCGTTCGTGGATCTTCAGCCTCAGCTACCGAGGCGTTACATGCTGCAACTCCTGGAGAGACCAGCATATCAGCGTGCCTTCGGTGCAGGTACTGCGGAGCAGCTCAAGACCATTGTGACGCGCGGCCCCGCAATGCTTGGTCATGTTTGGTCCCAGTGGATGAAGATGACTGAAGATGAAAATGAGTGAAGTATGGACAGTATGGATGCAGATGAATGAACTACGGTGTGCAAGTGTTGCAAGAAATCAATGAGAGAGCTGAAGGTCTCCAAGATGCGGCCGCACCACAAGGCATTTTGTATTGGTTAGTTGCAAGGCAGGTGATATCAGGTGTAGCTAATCTTTGTAATTAGACAAGCCACTGTCCGAAATCGTATGAAATCGTGTGAGTCAGCCGTGATCCAAGGAGCAAAAAGGGAGATTCGAAGATGTTTGGCCTGTTCTGAGATAAGAAGCCTCAATCGATTTTCGTTGCATCACACCCATCACCAGTGGACTTCGTGAGCAAAAATTGCCCTGGCATGCACTGGGATTGGACTGCTGCAGTGCCGGTGTGGTTTGGGTGCACATGTCGCGAAACTCCTGCACTGCAGTATCCTGAAGTGCTTGTATTTTCAAGGCACACTATTCATCGTTCACGCATGTCACACTACTCGTGTCCACCTTCAGATTGTTCTCCCAAGAACTAGAGAACGACAACTTCTGCACGTTCAACTTTGCTTCGTCCCTCATGAAAAGCCGTGCAGGTTCCGCACATGCCTGGCCAACCACTCAAGGAGAATTGGCGGTGCAGATGTCCTAGAGGCTGCTGATCCAAAAGAACACGGGGAACTGAAGTACACACATTTGGCAGAAGGAAGAACATGGAAGAACTTGAGGAGGGATATGATTTATGATCTTTGTCAGAGATATTGGTGGTGTTGAAAAGACATGGCTGCACGGTACCGAGCACTTCACCGATCTTCAGAATATGACATGTTCACCGGTGTCAAACGTGGTCCAACTGGGTCCGGTGAAGAGATTTCTTTTCGAATCTTTTCGCGGACGCGAATGAAAGCGCTAGAGCCGGGCCTCTTCGAGGCCTGAGCTGTGCACCATGGAAGCATAAGGTCACTTCATAAGGTCACTTTCAAGCTTAGGACAAAATTTGCAAGAATTGAGGCAAGGAGAAAAACATATGAAAACATATTGAAAACCTGAGATTGAGAATCTAATGGCTGTGTGGGACAGCCGAAGGCTACCCCGAAATGACCGTCATCAGGATTGATACTACAACGACATCCTCCGAGATTTGCCTAAGGACCTCGGGCTGAGACAGCTGCGGACTCCCGTTGCACAATTGGAGCTTAGGGATGCTTAGGGTCTATGTCTAGGCGGTCTTGGTCTCTTGGTCGACCTTTCAATGAATTGTGCCCACTTAGGAACATAGACAGATTAAACAGTTGAGTTTCGCAGACAGGCTCTGCTTTTTTGCTTTTCCTTGGTTGCCACCAGGATTGGCGTTACCTTTTGGAGCGCATCGCTTGGGCCGAAAAGCGAGGTGTTCTCAGTGTGGAGTCACCTGGCAGCTTTGCTGGACAGGCGGGATTTCCGGGATCACGTTTTGATTTGACCTCTTGGGAAGCATGAAACTGCCATGTGTGTCTCACATGACCCAGATCACAGTTTTCAAAGATAGCCATGGTTTTCTATGCTAAGAAAGCTCACCACTTCTCTGCCCATGGCGTTTTCAGGAAGACCTGCTGGTGCCAGCAGTTTATCACACCCAGCGACCTGACACAGCCTGATCCCTAGCGATATGCGTCGCCCAAACCCACGAGAACATCCAATCTTGAGCACCAGATGTAAACTCAGATGTATGTTTATCAAGGACTGAGAGTGAACGAACAAATTAAAGGCAAGACTTGGATAAACTTGGCATGAGTAAACGGAAAGCAGCTTGAGTAACTTTAAATAGATATAGTTTGGCTCAAGCGTTGTGTCTTGTTTTAGTTATTCTTGTGCGACTTCCTGTGTCTACCCATGGGCATGGCCGGAATCCGCGCGATGTGGTTGATCATGGTGATCCCTTTGGCTGCCGGAGACAATGTAGTAGACGTGATACTCAATCAATTCGGAACTTGTCTGAACCAATCTAATGTCATCGAGGCAAACTGCTATGCAAGCCAAGTGTTTTCGCAGTGTCCTGGGCGAGGCTGCCCCTCGCAAGGATATGCCCATGTTGTCACAAGATGCTTTCCAATTCTGACGCAAGCAGGAGCTTGGAATGCCTCATTTTGCATGACCCAATGCTTGAACTGGTGGACTCTTTGCAATGGACTGGAGTCGGTTTCGGATGCTGCTTGCATCACTTTCCGGAGCCAGAGTGGATCATGTGCTCCGATGTGCCTGACGTCGGGGATATGCCCCCTCGGCTTTAGGAGCCAAAGTGCCGATGCTTCGGCAAAAGTGATGGCAGAACTTGCATCATTCTGGAACCACAGCAGCCTGTTCAGCCATGCACAACTGAACTTGAGCCAGGCACGGAGAACTGTCAACCAGACGGACAAGCCGCAGACGAAAAGCTCAGGGGCCAATGAGACCACTCTTTATCCTTGACAGGAAATCTTGCAAATTTTGTCCTAGAGCAAGTGGACGTAATTAAGATGGTGTCATGACTTGTCAGAAAATTTTGACCTATTTTTCCCGAACATAGTGCGTTTGTTCAGACACGTTCTTGTCACCGACTTTTAGATGCCCAATGAGAGGAAAAACATATAGTTTGCTTTGCCTCCAGCAACAGCCAACCAAATTGCAACGGATTCGATATGACCCCAGAGTTACGCACTCCTGAGGGATTGGCATCGTCAAGCTTTGGCTTTTGGAAGGGTCTTTGACTGAAAGCTGGCCGACTAACAATTTCACTACACGTGCCTCATCATCATGCACATCTATGCACCAACTCCAAGAATTCGATGTCTGCACTTGGGCAACCCTGAGGCAACGATTTGTGTGGGAAGATCCAGCCAAGCCCTCAGATGCTCAACGATGCTTTGGAGAGTGAGCAAAGGGTGATAAAGGGTGAAGTTCTCAACTTAGCGATTCACCACAGCATCCAGTTGCCAGTTCTGCGAAAGCAGCTGGCTTATCCCAACCAACAGGAAACATGAGGAAACTATGTGTAGCAACTGCGACCACGCAAGGCAAGGGTTGTTCTCTAGAGCCAAGAGAAGTGTACTTGTGCACCTGTGGGTAGAAGCTTGCAGAGCTTGAAACAAGACCTCTATGCAGCTTTCTGCTGCATTGTGTTCAAGCTCTGGTTAAACAAAGTGGCCGAGCCACTATCACCAAGAACGAACAATAAATGAACCGACAATCAAAAACGAACATTCAACGATCATAGGACATCCAAATTGCCTTCCCCCACAACCACAAGCATGCTCCACCATGGTGAATTGCAGGGCATCCAGAGTCCTCGCCAGGTTCCAGCGATTCGGCTTCCTCACAGCCAGAGTCTAAGTCACTGCTCGATGTTGGTGTTCAACACTGGTATTCTGCGGCCATCATTGATACATTGACGTTAGAGTTATGTGATACTTGATGTGATGTTATAAACTAATTCTCAGCTATAGTAACTGCTGAATCATGGAAACAACAAACTACAGCTTCGTCCCGATCATAATATTGACCTGGTCATTATGGGGCTTTGTCAATCTGACCACAATTCGATTTTCTTTCTCTGCATACATTTGGATGTTTTATAAGTATTTTCCCAACTGTCTGAAACTCGACAGCACAGTCAATGCAATGTGTTGAGGCCTCTTTGCGACGGTTACGAGTACGTTGCCTGGCCAAAGTTTTCTGTCACCCCAATTTTTCGTGACGAGGATGCTGCACTCGTGGTTTTCATTCTGGATCTGATGGGCCTCAAAACTTCGTAAAGAAACGCAGGACGTCCACCTTTGAACGCGTTTTGGAAAAAAGTTTAGCAAATGTGAGTTGTGCCGCTACATGGACGTTCCAACTCAAACCCGTCTCAGACCGAAGTGAAATTGTTTCCGCAAGCGGGTATTATAGGCCAAGTCAAATTGCGTTGTTCACGATTCCAAATCAA
Organism: Breviolum minutum Mf 1.05b.01; assembly: GCA_000507305.1. Taxonomy (NCBI): domain Eukaryota; class Dinophyceae; order Suessiales; family Symbiodiniaceae; genus Breviolum; species Breviolum minutum. The sequence continues at coordinate 39,267 of DF243086.1, read as the reverse complement.
AGCCATGCACAAATTGCCACGTTTTTGTTGGATGGTTCAATATTCCGGGTTCATTTTCAAGTTTTGGCACAATGGACAGGTTTTTTGAAGTCTGATAGGACTTTTTGGTGAAATCATGGAGGTGGTTCAGAAGCTCTGCCGGGCAGCAGTTCTGGTGGGATAAGTTTTCGTTCATTGGAGTTGTCGCCCCAGTGTTGGATTTTTTTGGTGGCAGATGATGGACTTGGTATGTCCAGTTTAACATGTTTCAAATCAGAACTAGTGGACCGCTCGACTGTTAACATTTCAATTCGTAGGTTTTGGGTGATGTCAGCATAATCAGTAAAGAAAATCACCAACATACACAATTGATGCCTTAGCCGGTCACACATGGAATGTTGTCTCAAGCTTCTTACGAAAATCATGTCCCGTTGACACAACGATGGTCCATGAAGTTCGTTGAGTAACAGCCACAATGAATTTGCAGTTCACTACTGCCTCACGCATGTCTTGTTCAATTTTTCGTAGTACACGGACATCAACACTGTCGCAATTCAGGCGATTTTATTGTGTTCAAAAGATCGTTTATACCTGGGTCGCAAACATGAATGCACTGTCATTTTCGGATGTTTTTTATTCTTACATTCCATGCAACTGAAAATTGGCAGGCAAGGTACTCTTGAGATATGGTAGCAAAATGGGTTTTGTGACACCCATTAAATCATGATGAACCGCTTTGAAACCATTTCCTGTCAGACCTTCCTTCTCTGATGCGCTGTTCATGGATCGGTTGGGCCGTTGGCTGCTGCTTCTAAGCATTTCAGGTGCATTAGCCCTATTATTTGTACAACGACCAGGTTGGAGTTTGCCCAAGTTCATTTCATCTAACATATTTTTGAAAGAAAATGCGAATGCCACTCTTCGGACTTGGAATTCGACGCCCTTAGCCGCAACTCCAGAAGCGACAACAAAATTATCCACTGTAACCTCCCCGCTTTCGACCGAGTTTCTAGCCACGCCGACTGTAAGAACCACGACCACCTTTTTTGCTAAGAACTTGTCATATCCGGTGCGGCCCAACATTATTTGGATCATGGCGGACGATTTGGGCTGGGGTGAGGTGGGTTTGTATCCTGCACAGTCCAAACACGGACGCATTCGGACTCCTCACTTGGATGCCTTTGGCCGGGAAGGCATGGTCTTCCTTCATGCTTATGCTGGATATTGTGTTTGCGCCCCCAGTCGTATGAGTTTTTTTACCGGGAGGCACAGTGGTCGCTTTGCTGCCATGAGAGTGAACGGGAGATCTTTGCCGGTTGCGCAGAATATTAGTGTTTTCCCACAGGTGCTACAACGGGCTGGCTACGCCACTGGAGCCTTTGGAAAGATAGCACCCTTGGACTCTCCTTTGCAACAAGGCTTTTCCATTTTTATTGGACAAAAGTCTCAGGGACTTTGTCACAACATGTATCCCAAGCACATTGACAGAGAGGACGGGGCTCTCAATCTTCCACTATCTGGGAATTTTCAGAACAAATCTCGGGAACTTTGCATGAAGAACCCCGAAAAATACAACTACACTATCGACGTGTTCCAAGATGCAGCGATTGCATGGCTGACAAAAGTTTCCAAGGGAACAGCTCCTTTCTTCTTATATATGAGCTACACAATTCCGCATGCTGGTGGCTGGGGAGACTTCCCCAAGATGCCTGAGTCTGGCCAACCTGTTCCCTATGACATGGGTTATGGTCACAAAGATTGGCCAGAGGTGGAGCGTGACCATGCCGCTGTCATAAGCTACATGGATATGAAGATTGGCGAGCTCATGGAGCAGTTGAAGAGTCTTGGCATCGACAACAACACGATTTGTCTCTTGGTGAAAAGTGGCTTTATGGGAGAACGGGAGTACGGTCGGAGAGGATTCACCTGTGCGGGGTGTCGCTGGAACATGTGAAGTATGATTGGTACTGGTTCCAAAGGACAAGCCAATTGAAAAAAACAGTTGACCTTCCCACGTCCTGCCCCGAGCATGGAAAGTTCTAATTAAGATCATGTTGTCAAAATCATTTTCTCCAGGTCAATGTTGATTAGTGTGAATCAGCGAATGACTGGATCCATATGACATGGGATTCGAGTTTGTGTGGACAAGCTTCAGGCTTCTTTGCTTCCGACAACGGTGCACATTTTGAGGGAGGACATCAGATGCAGTTCTTTGACTCTACTGGCGGCTTGCCCGGACACAAAGCTGGCATGTTTGAGGGCAGCGTGCGGTCCCCAAGCATGGTGCGGTGGCCAGGGCATATCCAGAAAGGGTCGAGCTCCGATTTGCCTTGGGCATTTTGGGATGTGTTTCCAACTTTGGCGCATTTAGCACAAGCGGAAATTCCATCCCAGTTGGACGGTATAAGTATTTTACCAGAGTTACTGGGGTCGAACATGTCCAACGAATTGGATTTGGGTGGCAAAGGTGACTCGCGCTATTTCTACTTTACTTGGGTGGGTGATGGTGGCCGTTATGTTCGGACCAAACCATCTAAGATCAAGCGGCATGGCCCAGGGTACACTGTCCGTTGGGGTTGGTGGAAGGGTATGGTGCCACATTGCTGGGATCAAGATCGTGTGAAGCCCAGCATGAAGGACCGCATGCTGCTGTTCAACTTGCAGATGGATCCCTTGGAGACTACAGATGTGGCACAAACGCAGCCGAAGATTGTGCAAAAACTGAAGGAATTGGTGGTCTCTGAAAATTTGACGTGTATTTGTTACCAGTGCTTCTGGCCCTGGAGTAAAGCTCGCCGGCGCAATTTGGCGACCAGATGGAGGCTTCGCAGCGGGAGGCTTCCAAAAAGCTGTCGGATAAGATGTATGTTTATGATGCTAATGTATACACCAAAAATGCATCCAAAGTCAAACCGCTAATTCCGCGTGATCACAGTATTCTCAATAGTCAAGAAGGTTTCAACATCTTGGGTGATGAATCATTACCTTGGCGAGCAAGATTTTACCTGTAATATTGCAAGTGTTGGATACAAGTCAAGATATGAAGATACACCGTCGCTGTGAAGTTGGTGTCCTTGCGGTACAGCTGACAGGAGAAGATTCCCCCAGTGTCCAGGGGTTATATAGATACGGCAAAGGAAATCTCATCGTCTATTGTGTACAGGGTTGTCAAAGACATTCATTGTAACGCAGTTAAAGCTGATACAGCAATCATTTTCAATCATTTCGGATTCTCATTGTTTACTGTTTACTACAATTCTGAGGGAGGTTGACTGGGCTTTGAAGGGAAACTGATTTCAGTGGAAGCTCACTAGGAACAACAGTTGGGGGCAAGGTGAGGTGTATTCAGGAACCGTGAAAGTGCTGCCCTCTTCTTTTCGCTCAAGCTGTCCTACTTATGGATTGGCAGAATCTCACAGATGGCACTTGAGGATTGAAAGGGTCATTAAAGGGTGCTTGAAGCATGTGGAGCACTGTACGATTCTTTAGGAATGGGCTTTATGCACTTGACAGTGTCAGTGTTTCTCCTGACTATTCATCATTCAAGTAGGACTCCGAATCAAAGGAGCCCAAATCTGTCAATGTAGGAACCCTCTGAAGCGGGTAGGCATGGGACTTTTGTGAGAGTTTGGATGTCACAGCAGTCACAGTCCAGGACTTTTGTCTTTCACAAACAAGCAAAACAAGGAAGAACTCACACTTTTTGTCCCTGTGGCTGATGGTTATTTGGCGACCTGACTGCAGACAGAGGTATAGGATATGATAGCCCACGGTTGAATACGGACCCTTTACATACCTGAGACGGCAGATGAGGGTGGTGTAAACTTTCAGAGTATCAAGTTTGGTGGGGTTCATAGTGTTCATCCACTTCCTTGTTCACAAGGGCAATCAGAAAGGTCTGTGAGAGGTGGGATTTCCTGATCAAAATAGGGAACTGGCAGATTTTTGACAGCTGCTTCTAGAAGTACGTTCAATTCTTAAGGGCGTTTTCTGGATATCATATAAGAAGGAGTCCTTAACCAGGTGGGCAACGATACATTTTTTTCCCTTAATATCCATGCCAAGTGGGACGTTTGTGCAATCCAGGCTTTTCTGGGCCATCTTCGTGCGCGCTTCACAAGTCCAGGCGTGTGAGTGCCTGAGAAGCCGCTTGAAATCCTCGTTTCCAAACCTTTCCGAAGCTTTCCTTTGCTGGACAGGCCCAAACATGGACGAAGGTGGCTGGATCCTCCTTTCAAACTGCGCCGGAGGGTCATTCTGCAGTGGTCTTCAATCAGAGTATTGTGATTTTTGGAGGCTACCGGAGCGGCACCTCGGCTGTTCATTGAAAGGTGCAGGTGTTTGGAAAGCACTGGTGGCTGGAAGGACTGGAAGGACCACAGGTTGGCATGACCTAAAAGAACGCATGGCTCCAGGCAACATTTATCATAATGCATCCCCCGTGGAACTGCCACAGGCAACACAGCTGACACAGCTGAGGCCAAAATTTAGATGAGCTTCGTATCTGGAACATGGAGGCAAAATCGAGACCTGAGACTGCCATTGGAAAAGGAGGGTTCCAGAACTGACCGAATGGTCCTCCCAACCCTGACTGGGTGGCAGTGGAATGTATGTAATCTTGTATGACTTTTGGCAATTATTTGCATTATGCCATTATGGCAAATATTATCGGTAAGTTTTTGTTTTTCAGAATACAACCTCTAATGCTCCATAATGCTTCTTGGAAGCATCTACTCTGGACCTTTTCCATGGCTGGACGATTGAAATGAAAGGTTTCACCTGCAATTATGATCAAAACGACAAATCAAATTTTCCTTCGCTGTTGTAGGATATGACGTGGACATCCGTGTTCTTCAACAACACCCCTTCAGCAAGATCCGGACATTGTGCTTTGGTCGATAGGCCCTGAGTAAAGCCACAGTTGGCCAGAAAGGTTCAGAAGATGTGATGGTCCTGTGATAGTCATGAAACGGAATGAAACAGATGAAATTAGAAACTCTGCAACCAAGGTGCAGCATTGGACTCCAACTCCAGCATATGGATTTTTGGCGGTTCGCTTGGGAGTAGCGATCCCTACGGTATTCCAAGCGCCTTTTCTGTCTGACATGGGTGGGTTGGACGTGTATATCTTCGGATTCATGGTAAGGAGAGTGGGTCGCAAAACGTCGTAAAGGAGATTAATTGGCAGTGTTGCAATGGGGATTGTTTTCATGGAGGTGAAACACAGGACCAAATCTACTCTGGAGACTGTTGCACCAAATTTCCGCTGTGGACCAAACCCAGAATTGCTCATGCAACATGCTGGTGTCATGAGGTTCAGTGACAAATGACTTGCACTATTTGGATGTCCAGGCCAGGAAAGGGGCTTGTTACTTGCTTCCATCGAGAAGTTGACATATTTTCAGAAAGTCTTCTGCTTTTGGAATCTGATCTCCCACAGTATTCATCCTCGGTCACGTCATCCCATTCAGTGCCATTTATCCACAATCTCACTTCACGGCAGACACAAGATTGGGTGGCTGTAGCTACCACTGGAGCACCTAGCGCTCGAACGGGTCATAGTGCAGTGGTGGATGCCGATGTGCTCTGGATTTTCGGTGGAAGGGGCGGTCCCGAGTCGAGCTCCAGAGCCATGGTTGCAATGGATTGTGATGAGAGGATTGTGAGGATAAACCGGAGAAACAAAAAAACAATTTTGAAAATTGGAAAGACGAAGAAAGACGGATGACTCCTTTTAAATTCTTGGAGCCTCGGCCTGAGCCTATTTATTCTATTTGTATGTGGTAGACAGCTTGCCCTGGATCCACAGTTTTTGGATTTCGTTTGTTCGTCGGGTCGTAATAATCAATGGATTTGACAGTTTGACAGGATGATTAGATGATTGAAGAGTTTCATTGTTTTGGCCTGGCTGAAATTGGTGAGGCCGTTTTAATGACCTGTACAGCTTGGATCTTCAGGCTGCTTGCCGAAACTGTCATTGTCCATTTTGGATAGGAAAACCTCTCAGAGATTAATCGGATTCCTTTCATGAAGACTCGAAAGCCTCAGCACATATTCATCTTAGAGGAAACTCATGGAATTAAACAACGAATCCAAGAGATGCAGAGGCTGAGATCTGGAGTGAAGTGGCAGTGCTCAGCAAGCCACCGCCGCGCTTCGCCCACAGCGCGGTGCTGTCAGAGTCACACCAAATGTGGGTCTTTGGTGGATATGGTGATACGGGTCTCTTGACTAGCAACCGAAAGGAAACGAACACTTGAGTGATGAAAGCAAAGGGGAATGAAGGGAAGTAAAGCCATAGAACAGGGATTCAGCGTTTTTTATGTGAGACTTGCTGTGCTTCAACGATGAGATGAATACAGGGTCCCGAAAGGGGGGAACAGATCAGCGCAACCTGAGCTGGTAAACCTCTTTCGAACGTGAATATGGAAGAGTATTGAACCGAGTCTCTCACCTGTCCCAGTAGCCAGGTTACCTGAATGATTTGTACTACTTCGATATGCAGGCCAATGTACCGCTTCAAGATGGTGCAACAATTGCAGAATGCACATAACAGGGTCTCAGTGTGGCCTTTTTTCATTCGATTGGTATCAATCATCGATGATCTTGACGTCAATGTACTCATCAGTTTGAATCTGTGACTAATCACCTCTTGTGGCATGCAAGTGGCGCTGGTTCAGGTTCTAAGCAAATGCCGCACAAAATCTTTGTTTCCTGAATCCAAGCCTTTGCACCAGCGCAGGCGCAGAATTGGACTTTGGTGACTGCCAATGGCAATATACCTGAGCCACTGTTCGGGCACAGCGCTGTCATGGATTTTCAGCAGGGCATGTGGGTCTTTGGTGGATATAGCAGTGCTGGTACCAATTACAACCGGCTCTTCCACCTGTATTTGGAGGCTTCTGGTGTGGGCACTATGAATGGGAGAAAACAACTGATGAGATGACTGACATAGTTTCTGCATGACTTTTGCCATGGACAGCCGCAAGTTGGAGAGGTGTTCAAGCAATTCGGAGATGCTTCAAGTAAACTTGAGGTTTGGAGATATGTAACTTGAATCCTGCCAAGCAGACTATTCGGTTCCCAGTCGACTTGTATGTTGTTTGTGGAGGGTCACATTCTGACACCAGGCTTTCAAACCGGAACATTACGTGAAGATGTCTTCATAGACTGGTAGACTGTGAAGGGCTCTATGTGAGAAGAGCCCACATCACTCCCAAGAATCTAAAAGAGTCACACTTTAAGCTTCTGTGCAAGATTCTGCTGAAGATTCCTCAAGATGACTTGCCAGAACCTCAATAAAGCAACCTTCCTGTATCGTGCTTAGACCTTTGTGCAGGATGCGAAATGGACCGAGATCAACGCTGCAAACACCCCTTCTTGGCGCCGACACTCGTCAACTGTGAAGCTGCAGTCCTTGTCCTTGTTGATGTTTGGACGTCCAAATGATTGCAACCGAAGAAATGTGAGATCTCTCTACCTGAAAAACATGTTTGAACGAAAGAGTTACACTGAGGTAGGAAAAATGGCAAAGGACTAGATCAAGTTGCTGTGTGTGCATGTGTGCCAACAAATGGCGTCAGCCAATTCTCGGTTCTCCTTCGAAGATCTTCCCTATTTGAGTGATGGTGGCAATCTTTAGGTGGATGTAGACAGAAACAAAATTGGTGAGGCAGTTGCATCACCGTATGGAATCCCAATCTTTTGTTGTCCAGCGCATGTCTGACATCCCGCAGTTGGCAAGCTCTAGAACTATACACACTTTCACCATCTTGGCACCTCCAGTTGAATTCGTCTCAGTATCAAGCCCCCCCACCTCTTAAACGCAAGTTGCATTCTTCGTATTCCACAATTTTTACTAGACTGCCTGTCTCTGTGGCACTCATCGGCCCAGCCTCGACCTGCTCAGCTTTTAAGGCCGGGGTCATGTTGCCATGGTGGACCGATTTGAGAGGATGTGGATGCATGGATATTTCGGTACCTTGGAAGGAAACAACAAGATATGGAATGCAGCCATGCAACATCTAGTTTGTTGATGAATGCAAGAGTCTTTCACGATTCTTACATATTAGATTAGAGTGTTGCCATTGTTGCAGCGTAAGTACTTGAGATGTCCATCACATTTCCGTCCTAAGGATATGATGACAACTGGCATTACTTGGAGCTGAAGGCTGGATCAAATTGATATTCAGAACTGGAACCACTGTCACATTCAAACATTTGCTCGCCTTTGTCCTTTGCCATACTGTAGACCACAACCTCCACCACCATGACGTCCAGCACAAAAACCTCCACAAGTGTCAGCGCCTGGGACTGCAGGGATTAGGGAAATGAGAGGCCCCACGTCCCGCGTTGGTGTTGTTGGACGAGACTTGATAGTGAAACTTTGGTACTTTTGCCACTGACCAACTGAGGTCAGACCACTTCAACATCTTCAACTGCCACAGGCACAACAAGCACAGACACAACCAGCACAGGCACGTCAACGTCTGCTACAACGACTTCCAGCACTTCCAGCACCTCCATCACCTCCATCACCTCCAGCACTTCCAGCACTTCCAGCACTTCCAGCACCAGTTCCACCACGCCTACAACTTCAACCACCAAGAGTCTCACAAGAACTTCCACCTCCAGCATTCCCATATTCACTTCGTGCCTTGAAACCGCATAGTCCTTTTTCCTTATTGTCACATCTTCCAGCCACCAGCTGGTTAGTTTGCAAACTTTAATTCTTTCATTCCCTGGGCCTCGGTTGCGCTCTCTTCAAGGTCCAGTACAACCAGCTCCGAAGTGACATCTGCCACAGCAACGTCTGTGACGCGCACAGCAGCTTGGTGACCTCATAAGCAGCGCATGGGTGGGAACCAGACGGAAAGTTTCTTTTCCCACGTTGGTCTAAACGGGCCAAGAGGGGCTTATCATCGCTACACAGTCTACACATACGTACACACTGATTGTCTGTCACTGAATACATTCATGAGACCACACTCCTGTGTTTATCTCTTGTGGATTTTTTTGTCGCAGAGCTGGTGACATTTATCTCATTTTTGCTCCTTTCAGTTGGAATGAGTATGATTTCTTAGGTCACGGACTTCTGGCAGAATCGGGTATTGACTGATGGCCTCCCGGCCGCTTGGCAAGATTTCAATATGGGGACCTCGGACCTCGATTTGTTCCGATCCAAGGCATGTGGATCTGTGCCAGGGCTGACCAGCCAACAAAGTACAGCGCAGATTGAGACCATGGAGGAATGGAAGGTTGAAGTGGAGATTTCGCCCTGTTTTCCAGCTGCATTGTATGCCGTATGCGTGTTTGTCATGTTTGTCGATCCTTTGCCATGCAAAGACATGAGCCCTTGGTGTGAACATCACCGTGGGAATAGCTACGATGAATATACGTATAATCATACATTGTTCCATGACCCCGGATGAGAAAAACTGCATTTTGAAGTTCCCCACATGTAATTTCTTCCTCTTCCCTCTTAAAGCAAGTAAAAACAAAAAACCAGCGATCGAAGGTGCCATTCATATCGATCCATTTATATTATTTTTTCTTGATTTGAAACTTACGATGGCACCCAATGACAGCTTCATCATGACACTGGATTTATGGAGATCCCCTGGCATTGCAGAGGTTTAGAGGCCAAGCCAGTGCTGTTACGTTGGGAATATCGTTGCATTGAGGCCAAGGTATGAGGGGGGTTTGGTAGCGGCAGTGATGCATGGAATAAGCTTGTTAGCCGCTAGCTGGTAAAGCATTAGCAGCAAAATGTGGAGGGATGAAAGGACATCTATCATGGCAGTGTTGTTTTTTGTGTTTGCGTTGCATCCTGCATGTCCTCCAATGGCCACAAAATTTGCAGGCAGGATCACCATGCGAATGGCAACCTCTGGAAGATACAAACCTCATGGATTTGGACTCCAGACGTCTGGTGGTGAGATTTAAAGCTTTCACTTTTGAGGCCCAGACGCCGAAATAGATGAATGGTGAAACTGCCGAGCCATGTCGATCTTCTTCAAACAAATGATGTGGGAATGTTTCCATTCCTTCCTGGGAGAGAAATTCTCCTGCGAATCTGAAAGAATCTCTTGCACTTGGATGACTTAGCAGTCGTATCCGTGTGATCAACTGGGCCAGGCAGATACCCAGCACGAACTCCTGGTGAGTGCAGCCTATGAGGTGGGAGTGTCCGGCATCATGGAACCGATGTCGCCAGGGCTCGATGTTGTTGAAGAACGTTTACGTTTACATTAGTTTACATGTTCATGAACAGCATTTGGTAAAGCGCTGGTGTAAGAGAGGAGGCTTAGCAGCTTAGTTTGGCGCTGACTCTGGCAATGTGTAAGTGGCTCCTCTAGTTCTGACCATTTTTTGAAGACTGAATGAGGAAGTTCTGTTTTCAAGATCCACGAGTCTTGTCGAATGTTTGAGGGAACTATCTTAAGAGACCCAACACGCAGGCTTTGAGACAAACGGAGGTTTCAACAGTTCTTAAGAGATGCTGACTGGGTTTGTCTACCCTCATGAAGTACCAGGAACTCATACCCAACTCGGCCGCCAACCACCATCCCTGACGCAGGAGACCTTTGTAGACAAGGCTTCCTTGCGGTTTTCATTGCGGGTGCTGCCAAAGCGGAGGCCAGTATCGGGAACTGCGGTAGCTTTTGATGGAAAACCAGTCAAGACAATTGGACAAAGCATGACAATGCCATGATGGCACGTTGACCTCTCTGAGGCCAGTGGCCATCATCTCCGGTCCTCATGTTGTGTCGCAGACCTGTCAATTTACGCTAAGTGCTCGACAGTCTCGGGATGTGACGCGGCAAAGAAGGTCAGTCTCAGGCGACCATAGTTTTAGACTTCTGCAGTCAGTGAAGCTCAACGAACCCCAAAAGCATGTGGACATGGATTAATATGTCGATATGCCAGCTTTCCAATATTGTGTAAAATTAGTCTTCTTCTACCCTAACACAGAGGACTTCCCTTCAAAACCAGGTTTTGCATCCCACCAAGGTCTCCATAGCGGCAAGCAGCATGGAGGACTTCGACTTAACCTGGAGTGTCAGCGGCGAAGCGGAGGTGTCGCATCTCCTCACTGCGCAACAGAAAAGAAGCTTGGCGATCAACTCGAATTCTTTTGGCCACTGTATTTTGAAGTCTCCAAGGTGGTCCGCGTTTATGATACAGACGAGTTGACGCTTGTTGGAGAGAGAACCAAGAGGGCATCTATCGTTTTTGAACTACATAGATAGGGTTGAAGCTGCAATGGCTGCAGCAACCAATGAGGTGCGGTGGATCTCGTCGTTGCTCCGAATGTCTTCCCTGTGGGGCGATATCTTGTCAAACTGCAGCTCTGGCGACGAGCTGAGACGATTGCCACTGCGGGAGAAGCCCAGTTCCAATTGCTGCTTGGTCCGGACTTTTACAAACCCTGTTTGTATTTTGTGGTATCCTTCGGAACTGTCCAACTCGTGGACTATATCTTTTGTCATCCGTTCTCACATCTGGATCTCGGTGACCATGAGGTTTGTTGGTGTCCAAGCCATGCCGGTGGTGTCCATCGAAGCTGCATGGCTGCCAGGCCAGCGGATCTCCACAGTACAGTCCAGGACCGGGCCTTTGTCTGGTTGGTTTTTGTTTCCCGTTTGGGGGAGTTCGATGTTTACATGAAGAAATAAGAAGCATGTTTTGAGGTGAACGGAACATCATTCATGCACCATACGCAGTACAGTTCTGTATTTGTGCTCAAAAGAAGGAAAAAGCATGAGTTGCAGTCCGGCTAAGTGTCTACAAAATAGGGGAGGAGTGAGGGGTGTAGGGTGTCAAAGCCGCCTGAGACCCTGAGGAACATCACTGCCAGTATCGGCCTCAGCGCCCCAGACTGTGGCGTTGAAAACTTGACCTCGTGGTCCTGGAGATGGTTGCTTTTAGAAGAGCAAACACAGGATGTGGTGGCAGACTTTGACGCTCCGAGTGATGGGAAACTTGTCTACGTGGCCAATTGATTGGCTGGTGGTTGGAGAGTAGACATACAACAAACTTTAAAAGTATTTCAAGACAGCGGAAACTATCATCCACACCCACATGAGTACTTTGAACCACTTCTCAAGAATTTGGACAAGCCGAAGATCTCCACTAAAACCACCCAGGCAGTTCCTGGCCATGAGCACAGGAAGCTTCCATAGCTACTCCATGCGTTCTGGGGAGCTCTATGCCTATGCTGTGGCAGGTATTCCTGCATCCTTCACCAGCACCTTGACCCGCAGTGGTGGTTCGATGGAGTTGTAACGGGAAACGCTGGTGGCTGGCGCCCGCGACCATGGCCTGGGTCTTCTTATCACCTGTTGATCCAGGGGCCTCCTTGACTTGATAGCTTTTACGCCTTGGCCCGTGGATCTACTAATTTTTCAACAAAAGCATGTTCTGTTGGAATTCAGGAACTCTAGACTTTTATGAGGGAATTTACGAGGAGAAGTTCATGGCACTGAAACAGCTCAGGTGACATGCTGTTTATAGGATTCAGCTGATGGACCAGGATTCATGGTAGGAAACGTTTCTGTGGGCTTTGCGAATTTGAGACTCAGGCTATGCTTTTGCCGACCTTTTTGGCTTGGGCCTCACACTTAGCAAATCCCCGAGCTTCACTGCAGATCTTCCACCAGGTGGGTCCAGGGTGTTGCAGATTACATGGGAGGTGAAGAGGCAAATGATGGGTGATTTTTTCAATGAATCAAATTTCTACTTTGAATCTTTCGCATAATTTTCAAGCATTAATTATATAATTGCACTATGCTACAATATAGTTCTATATCCCTCCATACAAATTGTATTATATGATACCAACTCACAATCAAACTGTGGCCATGCCCCTCGAGATTTGCGCTTCCAAATTTTGCAGCCCTTTGAGGTGGTGGCATGCTTGAAGCGCGGCCCTGCCGAGTGGACTCTATTGCCAGTCCGATCATATACAGGACTTGAGGTCCATTAGGTGGGAATGGAAAACGCATACGGACACTAATATAGATATATGATATTGTAGAAATGTCTTAGAAGAAGTGGACGTATTCAATGTTTCAATGAGCTGACTGGAATGTTGACCCGGATGAATGAGGCTATCTTTTCGGCATTTTCCAAGTTGGCCCAATCATAAACTAGAGGAATGCATCTTTACGTGGCAAAAGATCAAGATCAGATCTTGGGAGTGCAACCTGTTGCAGCTGCCCTGGTTGCAAATCTCCGGCTTCATGTTAAGTTTTCTTCTGCAAAGTAGTCTTGAAACTGATGTGATATCGTGTGTGAAAGCCCACCTTCCTTCGTCACTTTCCAAGGGCTGCTGGTCCTACATCTGCTTGTGAGGACCTCCAATTGGCACGATGAAAATCCTGGCAGTCTTGAGCACCTTATATAAACATGGATGTTACATGGACACCGATCGCCCCATCCGGCTGAAAAATACCAGCAATCGTGAAAGCGGATATATATATATATAGATATATATATATACATATATATATATATATTTACATATATATATATATATACATATATATGTATATATTAGATAATATATATGATTACATGCCGTCAATGCTAGCAACCTCCAAAACACAGGTTTTGCTTTGACGAAACTGGTTATTTGAGGCTTAAATGCATATTTTTCAGAGTTGATCGTCTCCTGTTGTGACAAGATCTTGACAGGAGTGGGGCATAGACTCTTAGTCTTTGGCAAAGATTCAGATGACATACATCCACTAGTTGATGCGGCAGAAACAACTGGCATGAAACTATGCCGTATACCATAGGTTTTTGAGTCGCGAGCAATGATTTCTAACCTGGTAAGGTTAACATGTCGTTTTCACAACATCGAGGCATGCGTTTTTCCGCTTTGCAGCGGCCATGTTGACACCTTCTACTCCGACGAGTGTACAAGATAACTGCGGAGACTCACTGGAGACCCCAGAGATTGAATGGGAAGATGTGACTGGATGCACTTGGAATAAGGGTTTATATATCATGGTTGATCTTCCATGGAGTTGTGTTTCCTTTGTGTGCAAGTATCCAGGGAGCGGACTTCCTTTTGGCCAGAAAGAAACTGCGCAAGTGCTATTTAGAAGAGGTGACACGCAAAATTCGAGACTTCCTCTTCTTTGCCCTCTTACCGTTGTTGCAGGCACCTAATCTTTCTTGAGACATGCAAACATGAATATGAAGTATACAGAATAACTGCCCCTGTCCTGTTTAATTTTTCTTTGACGTGCGTACACATATAAGCTGAGTGATTCCTCCCAACTTGAAAGAACAAAACCATGCACTTTCCACTCCCTTTTTTTTCTCCCATGTGACAACACCCCCATGAGTGAAAGCAAGGTCACATCTCCCAGATATTTCCGTGCGCTTGGTGGTTTTATGCTGAGCAGTTGGGCCGGGGCATCTCAGTCTGTTGGGTCTCTGAGGAAGGGAGAATGAAAACTCCTTCAGGTGAACTTCCGGTTCCACCATCACCGTCTCACCGTTCATTGATATTGCTCGTAAATAAGATATGACTCCACAAAGACTCAAGGCAAGGTTTGTGGGACTTGTGCAAACCCATGAAGCCAGCAAGCACTGCCCTGCACGACGACCCAGGCGAAGTCGTCCTCGTTAGAAACTTTGATGCCCTCGGGCAAGTTTTACATCCTCGCTCGAGCACGTGACACCGTGGGTGGCAAGGCGGACGAAAGTGAGTCGTTGACGAGTTGTGTGGAATCTTATCAGACCTATCAATACCATTCAATACCTATCAGCCTTATCAGCTCTTCACCTTTAGGATCAAACAGATTTTGGGACAGCGGGAAACACACGGAATACTATGAACATGATTGTTGTAATGAGTCTCAAAAATGTTGCAAGAGTCCAGTGTCCATATTTAGGTGTAGGATGTCCCAACTCCATACCATCCGTCCTTGTTCAGGCAGACAGCACTCGGATGATTGGTGTGACCGTGGGCACCACTTTGATGAACACAATGGAGATGACCTCTTTACTCCAGGCACAAAGCAAGCGTCCAAGCTGCTGGTGGTGGTGGGAGACAACACAAATGTTGTTCAGATGGCTCCACTAGCAAACGACACTGTCGCTCGCATGCCAGGCGAATGTAGTCACGGGCGATGCAGACCGCATCTTGACCTCTGTGGAGGCACTGTGCTGCTCCCAGCAAAGCTTTGGAAGAGGGTTATTTATGTAGGTTGCCAGCAGTGCCATGAGCACTGGGAACGCGTTAAAAGCACCAGTACAATTGGAGACTTCCTTGCCAATTATGGGGGTGGCAATACGCAGAGGTTTGATCCAATGCTCACCAAATGTGCGAAAGTAATACGTTCAAGCCTCTTCTCGCTCACATTAAGCCCCGACCCTCAAGAAGTAACCAGACATGAAATACCACAGTCTCTAAAGTCAGTCAAAGTGAATATCAGCAGAAATAGTCCGAAATAGCTGTGCTATGCGTAACTAGAACATGTGATGTGCCCTGCTACAGTGAATGGCCAAAGAATTTGATTCACATCAGGCCATCCTGTCAATGGACAGCGGTGGCGCTGGTGGCGCTGGTGGCACCAGACCGGTCACAACTGCCGTGCAACAAGCAGAGCTGCTGGAAGCACTGCAGGTCTGGATGATGCAAGGAGGGTAGAAACATCCAATGTGATCCATGCTAAAAGTGATCTCAATTTATCAACTGCAAGATGGTCGGAATGCACAGCAGTGTCTTAGTCGGCTTGGACGTCTTCTTATGTCTTAATCAGTCTTATTCCAAGTATGATTGGTGTGAGATCACTCACCATTTCAGTCGCAAATTTGAGGTCCACGCTTCCAAGCTTGTTTAGGAAGATGCAGGCATAGCCACCACACAATCATGATATACGATACACTCAATTATACTCATGTTATAATCACGACATTCCCATGACTAGTGAAATTTAACCAATTTTCATCCGTCATCCGGTGAGACGCTGTGCTTTGTTGAAGGTGGCCTCCCTCGTGATGGAGCCCACGGCGGAGTCCATGGAGGCCATGGCCACGATCATCGGCAGGGTGGCAGACCTGGGTCCCATGAGCAACACGACGCTGCGCTGAGCGTGGGGAATTCGTAATCCGGGAGCCGACAAACTCAGACAAAGGGGATCAAGGGGAGATCAAGGGATCCAGCCGAACAAAATCATCGATTTTTAGTGAGACTCCAATGTTTTTGCGCTGCATCTCAAGATATTTCAATGCTCATGGTTCATTGTCATGCATTGTTCATTGTTCATTCATCTCATTTGATTTCCTCACTCAGGAGCGGCCGCATGGCCACCTCTTTGCTCGAGCAGATTCTCAACAGCGGGACGGGGACGAGCGCGTTCAATGATCAACGTGTGGCTACGTCGATCCTGAGCAAAAAACCAAATGGATGGGGGCAAACAGACTGGCCGCATGAGAAAGTTATTGGGCAATGTTGGGCATATGTTGGCATTCGGAATGAAACCTCCGATTTGTTCCAAGAACAAATTCAATGTATATACTGTATATAGATATAAATTCTGGTGTAAATTTTATCTTGTGGGCATCGCAAGCTCCAGACACAATGAGGATGTTCCAATGCATCGGCAAAATTGCAGAAAACATGGGCGAGGATCTTTCCGGCGATCCTCAACAAGAAGGCATGGTATTCAGGTCATTTGTTGAATCACATTTTATCCAAAGCCTTTTTTTGGGACAGAAATCGCAAATTGATAGAACTAGGGGTTTCTATGAACTGTTCTTCCAGTACATAAAGTTTACTTGTGTGGGGATGACGTGTGGATCTTTGCCACAGCCACATTCTGTCAGGTGGCTTCCAGCGTGAGCTGCAAGATTTGATCTTGAATCTCGGAGATGCCTTGGTGTCCAACATGCAGATCCTTGGATTTCACAGGTTCAAACTTGAAAGTTCAAAGATTAAGGAAGTTTCTTTGTTGGGAAAGGCTGTTGGTTTCAACACGTTTCCACCATTTTTCTTGCAGCATTGCGAGATGCCCAGGAATGAAAGCTATGCATCATTGACCAATGACCAGATGCAATTGGAGGCCCTTGGGGAGGATCTTTATTGCCACTAAGCAACCTCGAATTGAATTTCTGATCCTTGCAGAGTGCTTTGCCGTCAAATGCATCTAGACTTGATACCTTGCAACTAATAGTAGTCTCAGGAGCCATCCTTTAAAGTCAACATGCCAAAATTTCTTAAGAGCAAAGAGCCAGCTAGGCCCGGCCCCTCTTTCCTTCTTTCCAATTCAAGAGGACATAGGTCCAGGAGATTGGAGACTTTGCTTTCCTAGCCTGAAGAGTGACCTCTTGCCACTCTTCCCATGAGGTCAGCAAAAGTCAAAGAGTCATCACTGCTGGCAGCGAGGCCAACCAAGGGACAGGTCAATGGATGAGAATGCATGACATCATGGGGTCTAAGGTCTTGGAAGTCACCTGAGATCCATGGTGGATTTTTCCAAGGTTGAAGTGCTAAATTTGGATGACTTCAAAAGCATCAAATTTCATCAGGCGGAACACATTCAGAAGGGTCACCTCCACATGGAAACTGGGACGTCTATGGCAGCAAGCCGTCGGCTACAGCAAGGCCTGGCGGAACAAATGAAAGATGGAGGGAGGGGTTGTGGGCAGCCTCTTTGAAAGTTGCTCTTGTGACAGATAAAACGAACTATTATCTTGAAGATGAAGCAATGATGGCAAAATCTGCAGTGAATCATTGTATTTCACAAGCATCTAGATGATGCTTGCTGCCTGTACTATTTAGGGTGGAACATGTTCCTGTTTCCTCCAGGAAATGGGCAGGCGGTCACTGTGACCGCCAAGTTGTTGATGTGGAAGGACTTCAAGGTGGGTGTTGTCATGACTGTGGTTGGACCGACCAAAATGCTGGGACTTTGCTTGCTTTTGGGGAGCAAGATTCTGGGCTCTGCATATCAATGACTCAAAAGCCGTCCATCAGTTCGTGGGGTTGTCCAAAGAGCTCGGAGCCGATGGGCATGACATGAAGCTTTTTTGACTTAGCTTGAAATATCGCTAGGTGAGTTCGTTGGATACCACGAAGGGTTTCAACAGCATCATCCCCAGCCAGTTGGACGTCATCATTACGGCTGCCTGGGCTGAGCTCTGGAAGCTGGGGATTTCGGGTTCATTTTGTGGTGTACAAACTTATGCCGTTGCACCCTTTCCAACTCAGCCAGAACTTCATATTTTTGATCTGACCCAAACTCATCAACTTCAACCTTTCGGAAAAGGTTCCACAAATTCCGCCTTCAAACATCTTAAGGAGATTGGTCAAGAGTGCATTGGCTCCAAACCCTTGGTGCACTCCGTGGGCACCAGGCTGGCACAGAAAGGATCTTGAAGGTAGCTGGAGCTTCAATGATTTCAATGGTGTTACCAAGGCACCACTCTTATCCACGGATGTCAAAGTCCATCAAAAACCCAAAAGATAGACGATGGCCATCGAACATTTTGCAACGTATGCAGTATGTTTGTAAAAAAAATATCTCACTTGCATACTGTTGCACCAGAGTGTCTCTGGTGCTCAGGTGCTACTTCTCCCGACTCTTTCCAAGTTGAAAGTGGTTTGGACTAGAACTTGGTGGGGATTTGGTGTATGGTACCCGTTGTTGTAGTATCTCCAAGCAGCATCAAGATCCACCCTTCTTACACAACGGCGAATGCAGGCACGTGTGGCCACAAGATCTGCAACCTGCCATGACACGAACCACCTGTGCCCAGTCACTGGCCATCCAAGTGGTGCTTCGTCATGTTTCATTAGAGGTCTGAGGATGCACACTTTTGGAGTTGTGAGATTTGGGCCGTAAGGTTCAACGAGACGGAGGTGGTGTGGACCGAAGCTGCCACGCAGATCTATGGCAACTTGTATTTTTACGTCGTTGATTTGGGAGGAAGAGGAAGAATTGAAGTGGATGGTGTTTCTAGTTAGCATCAAATGCAATCCTCAGTCATTTTCGCACATATCTTCACCTTTCCTAGTCCTGAAAAAAGGGTGTATTCAAATCCTGTGGTTTGCAGGGATTCAAACCTTCTGGGCAGTTTTTTTGCGCTTGATCAGTGCTCAAATTAAGTTTTCGCAACTTTGCGAAGGTATCTGAGAAAACCCAGCATCATCAAAACACCATCCCCGAATCTTAGTACAAAACTGTATTTTGGCCTGTGATCACTCAAGCGCGTGATTGCGTTGGCGAACAATTCTGATGGACTAATTTGAACTTACTCCAAGCTGACTCACTGGGTGAGCCGTATTCTGACTCCAGCAATGAAGGCGACCAGATGCATGTGGATTGCTTCTCCTCACCCAGTTGTGGTGACATGGTGCAGCGGGCCACCTCCACAGTCCTACATGTCCCTGATGATGCTGGGTTGCAGGAAAGGTGCCGGAAAGTCATGCAGATGTGCGATTTCAAATAAACTATGACATAGAAACCTTGCTGTGGAAATGATCCGAGGTTTGGGGAACCTTTGCAGATGTCATCTTCATCCTGTGGCTGTTCTTGACGATCCTGTCTGTTTTGATCACGGTGGGAGTGTCTTGAACCAAAGTTTTGCTTCGGTGGTTTGGGAGGTAACAGGTTTGAGATTCAGAGGACATTTGTCGGGAGGGTTTCCTGTTGTGCAGAGGCGGTCAAGGCCACCAAGAAGAATAGAATTTGCAGTGAAGCAGTGAAACATCATGCAACACCCCCATAGAAAATTTATAAGTCAACAAGATATATAAGTTTAAAGATAGCCTCAACGCGAGATGGGATCGCCAATCCAAAGTTGAGACGAGCCTTTTTAAGACATGATCCCTTTTCTTGGCTGGTGAGAGGCCTGCGCTCACCAAATCGATACTGACCAGGTGACAGTGATCCTCAGTGTCTACAAGTATGAAACTCACATGAAGCACGTGGGCGCTGAATGGCATGGACGCCTCGGCTCCCGCCAGGAGCCATCAGAGTTTGGATGGACGTTCTGGGTGTGCCAAGACGTTGAGCGAAAACACTTCAAAACTGAGGGAACTTCTCAAGGGTGGATTATCTTTCCTCACTTCCGAGCCATGCGCAACAGGAAAGAGGCAGCCTCTTTCTTCAAGATTATCTTTTTTGCTTATCCGCATTTTCAAGTCAACTTCACCCTTCGCCTTTGCTTTCTTGACATCATCTGCCCCCAACCCCTTGGTGGTGTGTTTGTCCCTCTCCAGGAAGGTCCCAAAGCATCTCGGAGCGTCTACAGTTTGGGGAGTTTTGGACCGGGATCAGAAGGGTTGGCAGATGACACAGCAAGGTGGTCAAACAGAATTGTTTTTCTCCGCGGAAGCCAAAACAGAGGGGCATGTCAATCCACGAATTGTCAGGCCTTGGCGTTATATGTATTTATATGCATCATCTGCATTTGTGTGGATTCTAGCCCCCCTTTCTGAATGAACTCAGGCACATGCTTGGAGTGTGGTGCCGGCCACGTGGCATCAAGAACCAACGGGAGGGTGTTGGTAGCTTTGAAAAGCAAGATCACGTGGTTTCGAGCAACTACTGTACACAGTTTTTTTGAGAAAAGCGTGGCAGGAATTTCTGGCCGATTTTGCAGATCAAAACGGGCCCAGCCTCCCTAGATCTTAATGCTTGCAGCCGGCGAGTTCTGCGTAGTGTGAGCCACACAATGCAAACCCTCCTACATCCGAAGTGGGCATACAAGTCATACAAGCAACTTTTCTCCCCGAGAAAGTGCAGCCCATTAATCATCGTTGATCTACAGCCCCCCAAAATTATGTCACATATCTTACATGGAGGGGCAGAAACAGAGAATTGCAAAATGAGTTTGTTTTTCCAAAGGAGGCATTTTCTTTCGTTCAGATTCCATCTTAGTTTTAAAGGGACTATTTGCTCCACTGTGTGAGGCCCAAATCCCACCGCACGGGATGATCAGTTCCTCTGAAAGCCATGGAGAAAGTCACGGACCCGAGGAGTTGGGTTGGGTTGGGCTTACAGAGATAGCTTCAGTTCTCAGGGATCACAGAAGTCCAGTTTGGTGAAACCTGGTAATCTTAGCAACGATCCAATAGGGGATTGAACATGGAAGAACATGAGCTCAAGGAGTTGCTTGAGATGCCTGAACAAGGTCCCAAATCCACAGACTTTTGGCTGCACTTGATGTCCATGTCACCCATGTCCCATCTAACCCATGCACTGCTGATTTACTTCATGTTTTTCTGTTCAAATCTTTCATTTTTATGGTGATATTTCTGAATGATCGTTGATGTGTGCTCACATCGCGCGCAAATATATAAAAGACAAACCTGCGGCAGATCGACCAGCCTCCGCGTGGTCCATCCTTTAAATTCAAGGGGAGATGCTGTGATTCATCACGACGGATTTGCACCTTTAAAGGCAGATCAAATGGATTCAAATGGATGATTTCGAGTTTTCCTTCGTCCCTCGAAGCCGACATTTTCGTGGGAACCAAGGGCCTTCTTCAACCAGGATCACCTCGCCGCCCATCGTTGCAGGCCGTGGTCGAATCTGGATGAAATACGATGGATGTGACGTGGAGCCATACAAAATATCACCAAATATCCATGGTGCACTGGAATCGGGTCACAAGTTTTTTGAAGATTTTGCAGGAATGACACTGGAAAAAAAAATGCGTTTTCTGGGAGCAATCTACGTTTCCTGGACAAAAAACCTAGGCTTCTGGAGATTCTTTCTCTTACCCGTTTGGTCCTCTGGTTCACCACAACTACGGGGGCGCTGAACCTTCGCTCCAACCCCCTTCCCAATGGTTTTTCTTTGGCTTTCATGTGTCGGATTGGCAGGCTTGGGTGCATGAACTATTAGTCCAAATTCCCATGCACCGAATCTCTGTACCCACCCGCGTGCCACCCTCAAATGGTCAAGGCCTCTGCCGGCCATGGTGTGCACTCGCACATGCATACACCTCTGTTGCGTCTGGTGGGGCATCGTGTGTGAGGTGGTGTTTGTCCATGTGATTCGTCCAATGCTATTTAAAATTATACCAGCATAGACTCCAGATAGCAAAAACCAATTTTTGTGTCATCAATGTAGAGAACAGTGTAACGTCTGCAAGAAGCTCAAGGCAGCTTTTCTGGATGCTTTTTCTGGATGCCATTGCTGTGTAAGGTGCCATGGGCACCCTGCAATGGAACGTCCACTCCCCCAAAGTTGGTCGTCACAGTCCCCTTCCCCCACCATAGCACACTACAATGGCACCCTGCAATGGCACCCAGCAATGGCACCACGTCCACTCCCCCAAAGTGTCCACTCCCCCAAAGTTGGTCGTCACCCTCCCCCGCAACCATAGCACACTACTCCCCTCCCCCCAACCATANTGGGGAAAAATCAAAAGTGTGCGTGCCGACTTTTTTGCAGAGATTAAGGTCGAGCGACTGCACAATACCAGTGGCAACAATGTGAAACCCTTGTATTTTCTTTTGTTTTTTTTTCCAGGGTGACGTTTTGTCCCATTCCCACCCATCCGTGCAGTTCTCACAAACCAAGGCACACTTTTGGGCAAAGAAGTGGCCCTGGTTTCAAAGTGTTACAGCCTGTTCCGACTGGCTAAAAGGAAAAAATAGTAGTATACTGTCATATTGTAATACAGCGCTGTATCTATTTGTATCTTGAAATTGCAAGAAACTGCGTTAAAAACATGACTCCCATATGTCTCCGCTTTGGGATTCCGAGATTCCCCTCATCCAAGTTTCGAAATTCCATGAATTTCCATGATGCGCGTCGACAGGGTCATAACTGGAGTGATGAACGCTTGGGCCCCGTGGATTCCACACCTCTCTCGCAGGTGCCTTGGGTATGGGTCATGGGGTGTTGGGATCATTTCAATTCCATGCAGCAAGTGTACCTGCTTCATCAAGTTTAATGTTTAAATATGTTTATATTAACTTTTAAATACAATCTTCACCTGAATCTTGGGAAGTAATCAATCGAAACTTTAGGGATTTGCTAGGAAGCTGGGGCCCCACATTACAGACACCACCTCACTAGCCTTGACCTGCTAGGAAGAGGTGGAAAAGGTGCTCTTGCGGTTTTTGCATTCTTGTGTAGTATGCTGCAGTTGCAATACTATATGTGCAATGTGTATTTCCGCAATGTGTATTTCCGCAATGTGTATTCAGGATCTCTAGTCATGAAAGCAATCAATCTCCGTCGTTGAAACGGACCCGGTACTTATAACCTTCCAATGAAGAAACCGTGATTGGACTTTGAGCCTTACCAGCACATCCCTCCAAACATCAGCAGTTCAGGCGCTCAGCCCTCGTAGCAATTCTGGTGCTGCTGAGCCGAAGCCGGTCACAGAGGACAGTGCACACAGGGGAAGGCTGTCGATAGTGTCATGGAAGTGGAAAACGGGCAGTTGATATGAGTAGTCGGTGATGTCACTAGGTGTTTACTGTGCAGCCTGGGTAACCCGGCAAAAAGCCCACCGGGTCTCAATGCACCTCCGAAAAGGCAGCGTTACTCCGTCATACCAGGAGATTCCGCCACCGCTGGGAGCAGACTCTTTCCATCCTTCATTGCCTTCAGAGGCCCGACTACCTTGCGACATGTTCACGTGGTGGGGGCCTGCATTAGGCAGATAATTTGCGGGGAACAATGGCTCGTGCGTCATAAACCTCGCGTTCACTGACATCGTGATTTTCTGGCTCCAAAACAGCCTCAGAAACCTCATTGCAGCCAAACTTCGCTAGAATGTATGACTTCGAATTGTTTTCGTATTCAACGTATATAGTAAACTCATATAATATGTGTGTAACTAGATACTGTATAGAATTGGTAGACAAGGAGTGTACTGTTTGCACATGTGTTGTTGATGTTTTGTTGTTTGTTGAACTGTGAAGGATGATCCTGGCCAAACTAAATCTAAGAATTGGACAGATGTATCCCTGCAGAGGAAATGGTGAAGCTCAAGTCCTCAGTCGCTTGGCGGCAAAGTTGTGGTAGACTTTTGTAAAAAAAAGGTAGAAGTGAAGTGGAAGAGATTTCGAATGACGAATAATAATTTGTATTTTGAACATATGTTCATAATTAGAGGATTGAGCTTCTTGAGGATCAGAACTGCAAATGGGGCGGTCTTGTGGCAGGTCAGAGAGGCTTGGGGTTGAGCCGAAGCCTTGGATTGGAGTTGCCTTGTACATAGTGCCCGACGCTGCGGTGAGTGAGGACTTCTTGTCAATGTAACAGCTCCTTGCTGTTCAAAAGAACGACATTGGTGTACAGCATCACTGAAGTTTGGGCCAGCAAACCTAATTTTCACATGACACAAACATATGACATCTGAACCTAGGGAGAGCTTTAGATGACTTCACTCGTTGCAGTGTGGCTGCGTCCTCACCCGCTAGCCATGGCGATCAAAAGATTGATGGTGGCACGGCAAAAGCAGGGCATAGCGCAGGGTGAGTGCTCAAGTCGAGGAGTTCCTTTGTCTATGCGTTTGCACGTTCAATCACAATTACATTTGGCTGTCCTTCAGGTCTTCTTTTATGAGCGCAGACACGTCAGGCTATAGGATATGCCTTTAGGATCAGTCACATGATGGTCCTGACACTGGAATTGTTAGAGAGCAGGGACGGAAAGTGTAACGCTTCTCGTGCGTTGTGATGATCTACACAGCGTACATGAAGAACAACACTGTCAAAGCGAATATATACTGAAATAGCATCAGGGCACCACCGCATTATTTCACGAAGCTTGCAAGACTTGTACTGTATCTGTTTGTTCTGTGCGAACCATTGGAGTTCTGTATTCAAGCGTGAGAGGGCCTGAGACTTTTGCAACCAAAGAAAGTAAAACACCAGCAGCAGCAACTTGGCATTTTGCCGCGCCCAACACCTTTCAAAACAAGAAGCAGCTGCCACTTCCCAAGCTTATCTTTAGTACCTAGCAGGTTCCACTTTCCGAGCTGCACGATTTTCTAGAGGAACGGCACAGAGCATGGGCAACACTGAGAGCCCTTCTAACATCCATTACGGGTTCAACATATGATCATATATAGCTTTTGCTTTCATATTCAAAGGGACTGCATGCATGCTGCAATCAATTTCCACACAGTCTTAGCAGAGACGTCCTGGACAGCAAGCCAATGAAAAGTGATACAGTACTAGCCATTGCACAGCAATCTTGGACAGCATTCTGACGGCCATTCCATCGTGGTGATGTCGGAGTTTGACGAACAGCGGTTGGTTGAAGACCTCCAGCAAAGCGAAGGAATTGAGTTGGGGCCCAGTTGCAGTCCGTTTGATCTTGTGGGAGTATCTCGTCAGTCGTCTGTTGACTGCAGGATTCCGATTTCTGTGTTCCATTGTCAGTTGATGGAGCCCTTGTCCTAAGTTATTCACTTCACTGGTTTGCTTGATGTTCTGCGATGGCTGGGCTGTCAACATAACCCTGCAAATTTAACTGTAGCATAAAAGCACTTTGTGCCTGGCAGCTTGCGGCTCCACGCGCCATGCCCCTCTGACAATCTAGAAAGGTATTCATCTGGAACCAGAGACTCTGGAGCCAAGTCCGGCGGAATCAGACAGGTGTTATTTTGTGTCGGACAAGGAGATAGATCAGGACTTGGAACATGTCTGCTTTGTCAAAGTGGAAGGTAAAGAGTAGGCGCAGTCAATGTAGGTTTCTTTTGCCTGCATTCTTTGCAACCTGTTTGATGTGCGCCCTAAAGCTTCACAAACTCGAAACTCTCCTTCCTCAAAGCCTGTAGGATAGATAAACAACGTTCGCAAGAATTTTATTGGTGAATTCATGGTTTTGTTCCACTGCCTGATCCTGCAGTTTTTACTGGAACCTGAAGGCAGTTTCTGAAGCGGAGACTTTTTGTGATCCATTTGCCTGCGAACATGGTCTCCCTTTGGCTGATTCCTGTGAGCAAACAAGAGACCGTGTGAAATACAATAGAGAGAAAACTTCAATCAGAAGTCCTAGTGGGAAAATGGGTTTGGATGTGTACATTCACTTCCTCAGATTCTGTATCAATGATTCCTTACTTGTCATTTGCAGACTACAGTTCACCGACATCTACGAAAATTCCAACAGACCCCTGCAACTTACCCCAGGTCACCCAAAATACAAATATGAAAGGATTTCCTTCCTAAATTGTTCCAGGGTGTATGTTGGAGTCTCCTTGGACGACAACAATGGCCAAGAAATACATTCACAAAGAGGCATGATGGTGTTACACTCACTATATTTGCATGCGCATGGCTTTTACCATTCAGGCAACATGCCTGGATGCAAGGGCGCATCCATGTAGAGCATACTCCTGCACCTACGCAGATCGGATGTTGAACAGCGTTCAATGGTAGGTTTGGCAAGACTTGGTCATCTCAACATCGGTACATGCACATCAGCGTCCTCACGTCCTCCAGACCGTTGGATTTCGTGCAACAATGTAGCCTTTCCAGCACATCTCTGTCTGAAAAATGTTTATGACCACATTCCTCAGCATATGTGGTACAGCCTCCCATAGTAGGAAGAACATTTTCACTAAGAAACATTGAAATGCGACTTGCAGATTCGCGATTTCATGCTCCCTGTTTCATGATCACAACCTTACTTGCTGCACTCGATGCACTAAGGGCAGTTCACGAGTGGCCAGAGTCCCAGCATTGAATGGCTGACAAAGATCTTTGAAGGAATGTTGGTGCCGCACCAAAATGCAAAAAAGACTTGGTATTAAGGCCTCTTAAAATGAATGCTCTAAAATCAATAAAGATCAAAAAGGGTATGGATGGCAACAAGTGAAATTTCATTCTAAGTTGAATGGGTTTCTATAAAGCCTTTAAAGCGGGCCAACTTCTCAGGTTGGGCACTGGAAGCTTTTCATATGTCTTTCGCTGGCAGCCCAGTGGGAGACAAGCTTTGTAAACTCTGAAGATTGTTGGACAACGGAGCCTTTTAGGAAGTACATTTGGATTGCATCCGGACGCAAAAACAGTTCCAACTGAAAGTTGAGATGTGCTTTTATCTGCAGGCTGGTAACAGTGATCAAATCATTGAGATTTTGATGCCTATTTCACTAGCAATTCAAACTCTAGTGTGAACGTACTCTCTTCACGACATTTCATTCATACCAGAAGGCAATGATTGTTCTCTCCAGGGGCGGTAAAATCTATGGCCCAAACTCTGTGATGAAATATTGAAGCTTTTCCAAGAGTGATTCGGATTTGGGAGATTTCCATGAAACATCACTGAGTGAGGAAACAAGGGGCTAGGATATTTATTTAGCAAAGCAGAAAACGGAGGTTTTGCGAAGTTCTTGCCATTTGCATCAAGTTTTGTATTCATTTGCCTCATCCTGGCCGCAACCTTTAAGGTTGTCAAGTATCTAGCATCGAGGATCAGGTTGCGGTCAAGGTTTTGAAAAGCAAGGCAGCTTGGGTGATAGCTTTGGACTCACTGCACTGGAAGGTAGGAGACGGACAGCAGTTGAGAGGAAACGAGTTGGATTTTTCCCCAGATAGCTTTAGCTATAGGGGTTCTTACTTCCAATAGGAGGGGGGGGGGGCGACGAACCACTTTGGCAGATTGGACGTGGCACGCAGGGGTGCTATTGCTGGGCGCCATGGTGAGGTATATGGTAGGGTGCCCTTTGCTTGGCGGACTGGACGTGGTGCCATCGTAGGGCGCCATTGACGGGTGCCATTGCCGGGTGCCATTGCTGGGTAGGGCGCCATTGCCGGGTGCCATTGCTGGGTGCCATGGCAGTGCCATTGCTGGGTGACATGGTAGGGTGCCATGGTAGGGTGCCGGCCATTGCTGTGGTGCCATGGCTGGGTTGGCGGATTTGCAGTGCCATGGTAATGGTAGGGAACCATGGCTGGGTGCCATGGTAGAGTGCCATGGTCGGTGCCATTGCTGGNGCAGTACGTAGAGCAGTAGCGAGTAGGCAGTAGAGTAGGCAGTAGGAGTAGAGTAGAGTAGGAGTAGGAGTAGGAGTAGGAGTAGAGTAGGAGTAGGAGTAGTAGTAGAGTAGTAGTAGTAGTAGTAGTAGTAGTAGTAGTGGTAGTGGTAGTGGTAGTGGTAGTGTAGTGGTAGTGGTAGTGGTAGTGGTAGTGGTAGTGGTAGTGGTAGTGGTAGTGGTAGTGGTAGTAGTAGTAGTAGTAGTAGTAGTAGTAGTAGTAGTAGTAGTAGTAGTAGTAGTAGTAGTAGTAGTAGTAGTAGTAGTAGGTGGGACTGCTGTTCCCAAGTTTCCGCTTGTTTGCATTGCTTCGCAAAGCAGACGAGAAAAGACACCGTCTTGAGATTCTGACATAAATCAGAGTGTTACACCGTTCTCCGTTACACCTTTCTCTACATTGACAACACAAACATTGGTTTATGCTATCTGGGGTCTTTGCTGGTATTAACAGAGAGCAATTGCGGCGACACATCTTCCTGCCAAGTCTCCAAAACATTTT
Organism: Breviolum minutum Mf 1.05b.01; assembly: GCA_000507305.1. NCBI lineage: Eukaryota > Dinophyceae > Suessiales > Symbiodiniaceae > Breviolum > Breviolum minutum. The sequence continues at coordinate 10,820 of DF243086.1, read as the reverse complement.
CGAACCATGCCCTGCCAGGACATGCTTCCTGGACGAGGGCGGGAGTCCGAGTTCATTCAAGGCTCGTTGCAAAATTTGCCTTGCAGCTGGGTCGTGACCTATCTTTTCTTCTCTTTTTGAGTGACTCCTCTCAAATCTACAGTCGAATCTGTATCGTTTTAGATTTCGGTCTGGTTCAAACAGATGGATTCTGAAGAAATTATCATGAATCACGTGAGGCTTGCGGCACCCGAACCTGGTGAATGTGCTCGGCATCGTGGAAGATAAATTGTTGGGAAACGCAGAAGGGAGACCTGCTTTGGCTTTTTTGCAAACACAACCCGAGCACCCGATCTCTCTTCTCAGCCATTCAATGATTTAGTTTCTTGCAATCTTGTATCGTCACTTTCAAAACGTCTGAACCCTATCTTTGAGGGAATTGTCCCAATGACCGGAATCCTCCCCAAAGAACCTTCATACAATGAAGTTCACCCACAGAAAGATGGACAAGAGCTCAAGTCAACTTGTCTGCAGCGCTTGGGCGACAGAGAGCTGAGTAGATCTCCAGAATGGCGCAACTGACCTGGGTGAAGCGGTGTTGGAACACTGCCCCACTGCCAAACATTTATCAGCACATCCAGCGCATTCGTCATTTGTAAGGCACTATGTGATTTTGGAGTTATGCACCGGAGGCAGCCTGCAGGCCATGCCTTGACGTCGTCTTCGTCGCAAGGGTGGTTGTGGTGGTGGTGGTGGTGCCTTGCTACTGAGATACAGTCGATGTGGTGGCTGTTTCATCCCACCTACCGTTTCACCTCATGTCAGGATGTCATCCACTTAGCGGAGAACAACTTGTGGGAAGCAATGCCGGCCGTGGAGCGGCTCCGTGCAGGGCAAGGGGCCCCGATGGGAAGGGATGATCTGGTGATATATAGACTTTTGTTTAAACAGAAAGGTAAATAGATAGACAGATAGACAGAGAGACAGATACTCAGATATATAGCAAGATAGATGGAGGGATAGAGTCATAGATAGACAGATAGACAGATAGATAGATAGATAGGTAGATAGATAGATAGATAGGTAGATAGATAGATAGATAGATAGACAGACAGATAGATAGATAGATAGATAGATAGACAGACAGATAGATAGATAGATAGATAGACAGATCTGTTGATTGGTTGTTTGATTGATGGGTGGATGGATGGGATGATTGGTAGATTGATTGTTTGATTGCTTGATTGATTGGTAGATTGAATGATTGCTAGCTTGATAGATAGGTACATGACTGATTGATAGAGGGATGGACTGACAGATTGGATGCATCAATGAATGAAAGGAATGAATGAATGAATGAATGAATGAATGAATGAATGAATGAATGAATGAATGAATGAATGACGGAATGACGGAATGAAGGAATGACGGAATGAAGGAATGAAGGAATGAAGGCATGAAGAAATGAAGGCATGAAGGCATGAAGGAATGAAGGAATGAAGAAATGAAGGAAGGAAGAAATGAAGGAAGGAAGAAATGAAGGAATGAAGGAATGAAGAAATGAAGGAAGGAAGAAATGAAGGAAGGAAGAAATGAAGGAATGAAGGAAGGAAGAAATGAAGGAAGGAAGAAATGAAGGAAGGAAGAAATGAAGGAAGGAAGAAATGAAGGAAGGAAGAAATGAAGGAAGGAAGAAATGAAGGAAGGAAGAAATGAAGGAAGGAAGGAAGGAAAGATTGAATGAATGAAAGTGTGACTGAATGTATCAATTATGATCTTTTAATGAAGGATTGCATTCGTAACCAGGCCTTCTTGCGAAGAAATGAGAGATGATCAAATAAGCTTTTCACAGGGAATCATATTCACCGTGCACGCAGCACATAAAATGGGTTGAAGGCGGGAAGATGGAAGGATGGCACCAAGCAGGTACGTGGTGAAATATGATATTTGGTTTGAGTAATTCATTTTGTCCTTAGGGCGTGTCAAGCCCGTTGGGGATGGCCAGAATCCTCCATGTGATTGCAACAAAAAAACTGACTAGTTCTCACCAAGGTATGATATAGCTTCTGCTTTGGACTACATTCACCAGCAGGCCACTCAAGACATGAAATCACGAGAAAATCATACCCGAAGCAGGTCATGTGGCCGAAATCTTTGTCTATGTGAGCTTCAGCAGACTGAATGGCATTTCCATCGGATAGTCGTTTGTCAATGGAGAACGGACAGCTGTTTCTCTACTTTTACAAAGAGTTTGAATGCTTTACGAGGAGTAGCGAGTAGAAAACCTTGATCTCCAGAAACAAAAGAGAGACGTCTCACGGACTTTCTCACCCAACTAATTATTTGGATCTGCGTTTCATTCACATCCAAAAATTCATAACAAAAATTAAGGTTAACCTTAACCATGAGCCTCTCTAATTCTTTGCAGGATATCCTTCACCGTGACATCAAGTCGGGGTCCGGAGCCCCTGTGCAGGGTGATTCAAACCCATCATCTAACCAGATGCGAGGCCCTTGTGCATGTCTTTGTCTAAATCTTTCTTGTTTTGAGATGCCAAGAACCATGATTTTGAGTCATCAGGGTGAGGGCTGGTCAAGAGTGGGCAAATTGTGCTTCACTGTTGCATGACAGGAATGCATTCCTGCACACTGAGATAGTGGTCTGGGGGCCCAGTGATTTTTGGTTTGCTGAACCATTACAACATGAAGTCGAACATGAAGATGAACATGCAGAATCAATATACAGATGATGCAGAACACGAAGAAGACCAGATTATTAAATATGACGTGATAGGAGTGAAAATATCATTATAGGTGTACTAAAATACGAGGGGGATTGAAATCAATGTAGACATGCATACATCAATTTTATGTAGTAAACATATACCTGTGTTAATACAGATGTACATATCAACGTGAATTCTATATGAATGCAAATGCAGCTAAGAGTGTCTTAATTCAAACATGAATACACCGGCGCCTATATAGATATGTCTTTGAGGAGACGACATGATATGATATGGTTGTTAGGGTATCATACAGTAGGGTATGGTATTCTGGTATTCCATGACATGATATGATGCGATCACAATGAACATGAGAACGACATGATGATGATGATGATGATGATGATGATGATCTTTGGAGCTTCCGGCCTTCACCAGGTTGGCCAACCCTTGCCCACGGTCGAAGCACTCAGCTTTTTTGCAACAAACAGCAGGGAATTTGTCATTGCTCCCACCGTGAACAACGAGAAAGGGATGGTTCTGAGAGATGTTAAGCTGTTACGGTTTGGGGTTAGCGTCTAAGTTCTGTTTGTTGGTTTCGATGCTTTTTCTGGGTTTACTTCAGAGGCATTTTTCCCACCCAAACTTTTCATCTCACCCTTGAGGAGTTTGATGTGGAAGACTGGAATCTGGAACATTTGGCAAGAACACAAGTTTGTGTATGATAGGAGAAAACAAATAAGGAAATAGGGGTAGATATGATGTCGGAGATATTGTGAAAATGTAGGACAACAATTAAAAAAGGCTCCTTTAGCTAAAACGAACAGCGAAAAGAAAACAAAGGAATAAACCAACAAACAACTCCAACAACCTCCCCAAATTTTACCCCACCCCTTCAATCACCACAAAACAGTGAAACGTTGGGTGAATGCGACCCAAAACTCCTACACTACCCCAAAAACAAAGGTCACGCCGCCCCTAGCCCCGCAGAATTCACACCTTTTGCCACAGCCTCCGTTTTCGTTTCGGCAACCCTCGCAGCACTTTGTACATGTCTCATTTTTGGCCATCTTGGAAATTCCTAGGTTCTTACATTGAATTTGGACAATTTTCATGCATTTACATTGGTTAGTTTGCGTATTGTCTTCTCCCATACACAAGAAAAACACGAACTTGTAGCTTCATCCCATATTCACCGACAATTTCTGGCCAAATTGCCGAGCTGGCTCAATTCTCCAGAAAGGCACCACTAGCAAGACAGGGGGCGGTTGATGTGCCAATCGAAGTAAAATCACAACTGACAAAACTTCCAGGATTGCATCATACATGTCGCAAAAACATACGAAACTCAAGACCCGAGTGCGAATTTGCGAGTTAGCTGCAGACAGCAAGGCATGATTCCTTGTCAACCATGTAGAAACCAAAACGTGGCTGACAAAACAATGAAACTTGAGTAGCACTAGAAAACAACAACAACAACAACAACAACAACAGCAACAGCAACAGCAACAGCAACAGCAACAGCAACAGCAACAGCAACAGCAACAGCAACAGCAACAGCAACAGCAACAGCAACAGCAACNCAACAACAACAGCAACAGACAACAACAACAACAACAACAACAACAAGACAACAACAACAACAACAACAACAACAACAACAACAACAACAACAACAACAACAACAACAACAACAACAACAACAACATGCCTTCATCTACATCTACCAAAGAATCCTTTGCGTGTGCGTTCACCGTCAACGTAGCATCAGCTGCGTGCTCAAGTGAGCCAGAACGTTATTACTCCCCCCCTCGCACCCACCCCCCAACCCATGTTTACCAAAGAATCCTCTGCGCGTGCATGCACTGTCAACGTAGCATGATCATCATTCATCACCATCATCATCATTCTGTGGACTGCAAGTTGGAAGAAATGCAAAATGGACAAAAAACCACGGGGCCGTTATCCCTGGCGTGAGCAAGAACAAACACTGAATGCAGACACAAAACCATGACAGCCTAACACCCATCATACTCCTATCAGAATCATCCCTTTCTCCATTTTTTTCGCCCAAGCAGTAGGGCAATGACTCGAAAGCAATACTGCACTGTGGGTGATCATGATCTATGAATTCTTGGATCACTTTGCTGATTCCTGAGATTTCAGAACCGTTTTTCAACATTTCCAAACAATTGGAAGTCCTTCCCTGAAGGTCAAGGTGGGCGACATGGGCTTTGCTCGGCCCTTGAGTGACTTTGATCAGATGACGCAGGTGCAGAAGGGACATGGACGTGGCTGTGGAAGGCTGCCCCAGCCAGGAGGTTTTGAACTGTTGTTGTCAAGACTTCAACAGCCTTTGCCCATTCAAAGAGTGGAAATGAAACTATTGGACGATACTAGAGAATTTTCCCAAATTCAACCAGGAATAAAGAGAAAATTGTAAAGTCTTAAGATAGAATGAATTCAGTCAGTAAAATAAGTAAAATATACATCTGGGAGGGTCAATGGGTCCAACTGAAGGGTGTCGGCACTTTGCGCTACATGGCACCAGAAGTCTTGAATTCGGGTTCGGAGCCTCGGAGCCCTTGCTGTAGCCTTGAAACCTCACAATGCCGGTGGATTGGAAGGAATTACATTTGGATGAAGTAAGACCTCAAACTTTCTTTTAGGAGTTCAAACGTCTGAGATTTTGTGGATGAATCTAGTCCAAGATTTTGGGGATGAGTTTTGAACACTCATTTAAGCAAGTTTAATTCCAGGCTTGTAATGACTCAAAATCAAAGGAGCCTACTTTGAGGCTATACAGCTTCTATGCTTTGTTCATGAGTTTTTATCAGTCGACTCCAGTCACCTGCCAAGGTGAATATGGCGTTTCAGCCGACGTCTTCTCCTTTGGCATTTTGCTTCATGAAATGCTCTCAGGAGTGCGACGGATTTTTTTCATCTTGTTCTCCAAAGACGTCTCGAATTCTGCAACCCGGACGCATGTATCTTTGTCCGCTAGGACAGGTGCCCTTTGGTGGTCGCAACGAAGCGGCTCTGTGTTTGGCCATCATGGGTGGCCTGGAAGCCCCAGAAGGTCACTGATGAAACTCCGATGCAGAAAAGCAGCTGGTGACCCGATGACTTTGACTTTGGCAAATTCAAGAACTGAGAAGGCAGATTCGGTAGATTGTGGGAAGCAGATTCTGATTTAGCTCAGCTGAAGAAGAGAAATTCCTTTCGAATGCACACATGTGTAGTCAAAACCTTTGAAACAAGACACATCAAAAGCTGGTGATGGCACTAGTAGGACGTAACACCATCCATTGCCCCCTCCTTTCTCATCAATATAGATCACCACCATCATCCATGAATCACAATCATTTAATTACGCTCATTGTCCACCTTCAGTTGTGGCAGAGGTCATCGGCCACCTTTTGAAGAGCTCTTGGAAGTTGGGGACGTAGGCGTGCGGGTTTGACATCTTGGTCTTGAACGTCTCGTTTTTCCCTGGTTTTTGTGGCCCCTATAGACAGAGACTTGGCCTTCTGGAATGTTTACGAAGGCTCTTCGGACTATAATTCTCTTGTCAAGTTTTTACATCCTTCGACCTTGTTGAGGGTTTCCAATAGTTGCTTGTTGATAACCGTTGGCCAACTCGATCATTTGAGGATGCAACCTAGCCAGCTGAAACAAGCTAAGAAACGTCTGTGCCGTGACAGGAGAAGATGCCCTCCATCGTCTGTGGGCCATCCTGCAGGTCCGAAGCCTTCGACACATGCCGCAAAATTCTCTTCCGAGCTCCTGGATCATGAGACAAATCAATTCATTTTGTTCGTGTTTAGCGATGTTTCAGCAGACCACCCTGTGACATCGATCAGGCCTGTTGGGCAGAGGACTTCGACTCAAGGCGGCTGAATCCACCATCTCTTGGCAACAGCTAAATTGGACGCATTTCCAAAGGCAAACGGCTTTAGGGCCCAAGCTTTATCAAAGCATCATACCATCAAACTATCAGAAATCACCGTTTTTTTCTCCACACATTTTCAATTCAAAGCCCTTTGTATTGTTCGAACCTTGAAATGACGAGGCCGACAGCAGGAGAGGCTGCAAACATGATCCGGGAAGTCCACAGTGATATGTGTGGATGACGGTCCCTGAGGCAAGAAGGTTTAGCAAACGAAGCACAAAAACATGAAACACAGACACGCAGAAACTTCTGGAAGGCGATCAGATGCCACAAGCCAATATGTTGGCCTTAGCCTTGTCATTCCACCGTTTCCATGAACAGGTTCATTCAATGGGAAGGGACGCAGTGAAGCAGTTTCACTTTGTCTTTAAACGTGGTTCTGGGAAGCTTGGCTAGTGTGGATGCCATAGGGGTTGGAAATAACTTGTATAATCCTGTATATGTTTAGAAAGCTGATTTTGTGCAGTATTTCACGTGGTTGTGTTTGATGGAAGACATGTATTCTTCTGTGCAAATTGCCAGAGCTCCACCATTTTGCTGGTGATGCCGGGAGCGCGTATAGCAACAGTGGCCGGCCGCTTCCGTGTCTCTGAACCAATGTTTTTGATCAGCTGCCAACACATCCTTGCAGAAATCAAGGATTGCAGCAGCAAATCCTTTGTATCTTTGAAGATTGCGAGTTTATATACTCAAATGCTCCACATTTTGCAGTCTTTAAATTACCGTTTGGAAATGCCGAGAAGCCGCACCTTTGGACAAAACTCGAGAGCTTGTGACATTCTAGAGCAGAAACATGAAGGGCTGATGAACAGCTTTAGTTTGGCTCTCTGATACAGTTCGGAATTCGGAGTGATGTCTCTTTGGATTCCTCTCATGACTTTGTACGCCGACGTTGGCTCAGACTTGCGATCTCTCGGTGGGCCCGTGTGGCCCCCATGCAAAGGTCGCTGCGAGACTACTTTGAGATCTCGTACCAACAGGGTGGCAACTCAGAAGAACATGAATGAACATGATACATCATGAAACTCAACGGATTAAGACGATCCCCAAAACCATCCAAACAGAGGCTTCAGCCTTCAGCAGAAAGTAAACCAGAATAGCTCTTTACGTAAGCTTCCGTGCTTGTTTTGGACAGGCTGTCTTAAGGTCATGCTTTTGAGTCCATGGGCGAAGGTATTTCAAGTAAGGTGAATCCAGAGCCATTGGCTGGTTGGTCCCCAAGGGTCGTATCGTCGTATTCGCACGTATGTGATATTTGGGATAAGACTTGGCATTTCAAAAGCGCTGAGGCATTTTCAAGCACGAAGACTACCGTTGGTGCGACGATGAATGGGGATGGTTACACAAGCCAACAGGCCCACTTTTGATTTTGAAGTAATCCCCTTCAACCTCACACCAAAGGATTGGTGAGGAACTTCACCCTTCACAAATGACTTTATTGTAGCATGAAGCTTAAGAGGTCCACACGAGTCGCAGGAGCTTGTCCCCCAAATTCTCAAGATCAGACACAAAGACAACTTTCTGAGCTCCAAGCTGCCAAGGTCATGTAGTACAATACGCAGGGAGCATATGCAGCATATGCAATACGCAATGCCAAGGTCCCCAATACAGCTGTTGTAGATGTATATTCTGTACATTGAACTTGGCGAACTTGGCCAGGCATCACAGTGTGGGGCGATGCTTTAGATCTTTCATCGACCTCTACCTCTACGAGTTCGACCTATCAAGTGGTGTTCCACTATACCAACTTCCTGGCCTTCAAAAACATTACCAACGAGGCGGGGAAGGGCACATCTGCCTCCCTCAATTTCCGCGTTATCCTTTACGTTGGGATCATCAAGAACTCGCCCAACATTTGGGTGGCTTACCACTACCGACTCCTTTTGCAGCTTTTGCTGATGTGTCACTGATTCAAGATTTCCAGTGTGATTTGATGATTTGATGGTTGGATGATTTGACATTTTTTGCATTCAAATTTACAATTTGAAGATATATTTCAACCCATGTAGCCTTCACTATTTATCATCTCCAATTCTATCTATCAGTGGCATCAAGGTACAAGGATGCTACAGCCACGGGGGCACCAACCCGTGGGTTCGGTTGTGTCAGGCCAAGGAAGACATTGAACTTTGGGCCTCGTTGGAGATCGAAGGTCCTACGGCTAATGCCTGGTATGGTCGGGGGCTATACACAGTACCTTTGGCCCCAGATGGTTGGGAGAATATTGATGCGATCTTAGATGCCTGGCAGAGAGAAAGAAATGGGGTGAAATATCTTAGATGCAGGATGTGCCTGAGATGACCTGGGCACATGATGGCAGCTGATGGCACATGCAACATGACTGTATTTTGAGCCATGACCCTTCGACCGAAGCTGACCTTTACAGTTCAATCATGGCTAGATTCTAGGTCTGCGGACGCTCGAAATACCACCCTTGATTGGCCGAGGACAACAACTACCGCAACATGATGCGACGTGACCTGCAAAACAAGGGTGAAGAGTATGTGCAGAAGACTTATCCCGCAAGGGCCAAATATTGCATTCCCGTTCTGGTAGATGCAGCTGATGCACCTTGGTTTGAGGTGTAGGGTTGATAGGATCTGCCCCAAAATGGAGGTTTGTTGCTCGTCAGTTTGACTGGTGTCGTTGTCACCAAAGTGTCATGTCGATGGAAACCGCTTCAGGCCTACGATGTGTCACTGCGACAAACGCCTGAGATGGTGGAACTTGGTGTTCCGCCTGGCTACAACCTGAAGATCCTCGGTGAGAATTTGTTATATCCTGGCTTCCCAGATATCTGCCCGCAACATACTGTAAGTTTGAAGGTTTCAAAGTGGCCTCTTCTTCAACACCAGATATCCTGACCCTGACAGATAAGAGGTGCATACTGCAAAATCTCAGTCTTACCCTTACTATACAGTAAAGATATGTAACAATCATCAAGATACCCTCGTTGCCACCATTGCTCCGTGGAAGTCTGCAGGTGTCTCTAATGCCCTTTGAAACACATGAACAAAAGCAAGACAAAGATCCTAGATGGTCAATGATGGTCGAGTACTTTTTTCAACGAAACCCTTGGAGAGCTTCACATTTCTTGATCATGAATACTGAATCCACGCTGTTACATGCATATTGTAGAACGACATATATGAGCTCATATCATTACTGTATATCTATCATTAATGTATATTATGTAAGCACATTTTATATATATATATATTTCTTCTATTCTTGTCTTTCAATGTCCTGAAATTTGGTCGTGAAAGCAGCTCTCTCTAAACGGAAGCTGAGGATGATGCCACTGTCAGAGCCAGGCATGCGGCCCCGGATGTGCATCACCGTGAGAATCGAAGATGTGGCTTGTTGTTGAATATCCGCAAACTCATGGGCAGTATCTCCTGTCAAATTGGAAGTTTGAAAGATCAGTGGATTGAAAGGCATTAACCTATTATATCGGGATGAATATGTTAGCTGTGTTTGTTTGAGGTGTAGGTTGCCGGGGAACGGATCTTCAATTTGTATATCTATATAACGTCTCCGATCATGTCGGGTCCAAGAACCACCATGAGAGACTCAAGTTGTTGCCAGTAGCGAAAACTCGAGATGTGATTTCACGTTTCATGTTTTCAATGGCCTGTCTTCCAGGATTCCCGGCATTTAAAACCTCCTTGATGCTTCCCACTCCTCTATACTCATATCCTCTCCCAAGTTGGAAACATTCGGAAGCTTTTCGTGGCAATATGGTGTCTGAGGGCAAGAAGAATGTTTGCAACCCGAGAGCGAAGCTGCTGAATGTCGTGAAGCGCCGTGCGCAAGCGCTGGCTATGGCAGGTCCTTCCAAAGGTGCATTGGAAGCCTTGATGCGCTTGGCCACGGTGGAACTAAAACGTGGCTTGTACGATGATGCCGTGAAGCACTTTGAACCTCGCATGAAAGTTCCTCAAAACAAGTGGGCAAGACATCTTAAGACAGAGAAACATAGGAAAGGAGTTGAGGGGAAGCGGTAATGGAAAAAAGTCGGTGGGGATATGGTGGCTCAAAGGGTGGGCAGAACTGAGTGGCAAAGACATCCACTACTTCATAGTTTGTGATCACGAAAGCTGGATTTTTCCAGCTGGAGTTTCCTTTGCTTTAAAGCAAAATATGTATTGGGATGGGTTCTG
>DF243085.1:19946-41122 GCA_000507305.1 Breviolum minutum Mf 1.05b.01 | reverse complement strand
GAGAGAGAGAGAGAGAGAGAGAGAGAGAAGAAGAAGAGAGAGAGAGAGAGAGAAAACAAGAAAAGAGGAAGAAGAGAAGGAGACAAAGAGAAAAAGGAGAAAGAAAAAGGATAGGAAACAAGAGAGAAGGAGAGACAGAAAGAAAGCAAAAGAGAGAGAGAGAGGGGGGGAGGGAGGCGGCCTGGGAGGGTTGGTTGTGGAAGTGTTATTTGGATTTGTTTCTTTGCTTCCTGATATGTGTACCGGTAAGTTACACGTAAAATGTTCATTCTCAAATTTTGCGCCAGTGCCTCAAGAGGCTTGCCATGGCAGGGGACACCTGTTTGCATTGAAGACTCTGCTGGCAGAGGCCGAGGGTCAATATGTGATGGATCAGGGTGGCCAACTTTGATGGCCAGAACAGGCGGAAAGCGATGGTGGTTAAAAGAAGCTGGGTAGGTAGGCTTCCACTACTGCACATTGCACCCCTCGGCTGTGAGGTTCCTCTGTGAATGGAGAAACCATTGGTGCGTCGATCGCCAACGGTGCTCCACTTCACAACCGCAGCCAAATTGCAATGGCTTCATATGGCTTCGATGTCCCTGTTGTCGTGCCGTTGAAGCGATTGTTTCCACAGTTTGGGGGTTCGAATTGGTTGTTACCAGACCCGGCGATGCGATCTATTGCAACATACAACAGATTTGGCCGACGTTTTCCATAACATGTGCTTCTTCAGGGCCGTCCAGGAGTGTGAAATCAAAACGGACATACTTTTCCGTCTGGGTAGCATCAATCGACATGTCCCTGCAAGCGATCCCTTCAGGAAGAAGAATAGCCCAGTGCTTGAGTTTTTCGAAGGGTGCAGGTGCAGTGCAGGCTGCATGTCTTCGCAGTGGTTTTTCGTCCTCGTGTGCACGTTTGGGCCTCGCAGGATAGAAGATAAAATAGTAAGCAAACATATACCGTACACCTCGCTGTGTGCTGAGCCAACGAATGCTACACGAATCAAGAACTTTAAAACCGCTGTTCTAATTGCATTTTGTCTTCCACGCCAGGTCGGTAGCCCATTACCATGCAATTGCTCATTTTTTCAAGAGTACGTTCCATTAGTGAAAGGACGAAGTGAACTCGTCGCAGAACAGCAAACTGCGTTTCACCCCGCAAGTTTCAGCTACGGTACTCCGCAATTTTCTTGCTGATTCAAAAAAGAACCTCTGAAGTGGTTTTGTTCCGAATGCTGTGACATGAACTTAATAGCTGGGGCATTGGCAAAACAAAATGCGGAAACGACAAATCTTTTGACATCAGTGTGCTGGTAATTTTCACTGATCCATTTCTGAAAAGCAACAGCGTTTCTGGTATTGCGTGATTTTCTGGTCAATCACAAGGCTTCCAATGTTGACACCGCGGGTAAGAGCCTAAAAACCCAATGCTTTAGGTTTAAGGTATGTTGGAGAGACAGCTGTTGGTCGTGATGATGGGGTTTCTTCCAGGATTTGGCTCAGCATATTTGGCTTTCAACGTTTGTGGTGTGCTACTATGGTTTCACTTGAAAGCCTTGCCTTTTGAAGGCTTCATCGCAACATTGGTGAGGAGGACTCGTTCACCATATCGAGGCCAGAAGATTTGTCACGCACTTGTGAGTAGGGATGCTACCATTACTTGCGTGGCGATTCCAATGCAAGTTTCGGGGGTCTTCCACTTCTTGAAGACGGCCTAAGGACCTAGTTCTTGTTCAGCACACATGGACGGCGGATTCGAAATTCACGCTTTGTGTGCTTTTTTTTGTCCACCCACCAGCGGCAGCCACTTGTGGATGTACCTTCCAGCATCGCTGCTGCTGCAACCACTGCCAGCTCGTTACCAAGAACCCCTACCTTTGGTGTTTTTTTTCTGCTTGCCAATTGCCATGGGGTGTAACGTTGATGTTTGTACAACATGATGTTGGAATTTCTGTTTCGATATGTTTCGATAGATTCTAGCCACGCTCCGCATGTGTCCAGGACCGAACAACGCATTTCTTCCAAACGACCCCCAGTTTGACGCCGCCTGTCCCGTTTGGCAATACCCCAAACACAGCGGGTCACAACACGTTCTGTTCAGATTGGCACGGCCAAGATTTTACATCAGCCAAATCGTCGCAGCAAGCCCAGGTAAAACCCAATGTCTCCGTTGAATGCTTGGACTTGGCCAAATTCTCTGCAAGAATGCCAGTATATAACTCAGATTTTGCTCTGGCAGTAATGGCTGTGGACTGACCAGCAAGACAGTTCGCTGCTAGATTTATTGTAAACAAGTTTTGCTTATAAGTGCTGTTGAAAGGTGTTGCAAAGCAGAACCTTGAAGGTTGATTTTCCAAAAGTATTCCCTGGAACCATTGTCCAGTTGCGAGTTCACGGAAACTGTGGCGAGCCGAAGCAGACAAAGGTGCTGTAGAAAAAGTGGTCTGTGACCCCAAACAGTTGCACAAACAAGCTGCTGGTAGAGAAGAAAAAAGGGGAAACAGACTTTGCCCTACCACACATGTAAGCAACACATTCGAACTCTTGGATCTGGTGTTGGATCTGGTGAAGCATCTCTTGCGAATTTCTTGCGGCGCGTTTCTCCCGGGCAACTTGTTTTTGGCGTTGGTTGGATCCTTGCTGCGCAGTATATCTTCTCGCAGAGGATACAAAGGCGCACAGCTAGAGATACTTAGTTCAAGTATTTTTCTGTGTGGATTTTTGCAGACAGATGCTGAGGTATAAGAGTCGGTACAAGCAACAGGGAGTGTGAGGGCAAAACACGCGGATCCTTACCTCTATACGATCTTGACATATCTCGACTGCATTTACATTTGTGACAATCTTATTGCATCTTGTTCCTAGCTAGCAACTATATATGACCGTGGGCATTGCAGGCGCATTATATTTCGCTTTGCTTGTTTTTTTGGGTCGCAGCCCCTCTCCCAGCAGCAAACCTCTATTTTGGACGTTACGCAACACGATGCTCGGCGTGAGACAGGTCATCGTAAGCCACCACGATATGGCTTGTTTGGAGGCCGCCCACGCCTGTCCACAGCCACAACGCTTTGACTGGGAAAATTTGTAAAATTTAGAACATTGAAAACTTCCACTTTTCTTGAAAGCTGATGTACATTTTATATCCATTGATATCCATGTTACATCCATTCATATCCATTTTTCCTATCCATTTAAAATCTAACATCTATTTCTATTGAATATATTTTATATAATATATCCATCCAATATCCAAATCGAGTTGGGTCTTTTTTTCGGATGCCAAAAAAAGGGTGGGTGCTGCGAACAAAAACCACCCAGGTCTCCACACTCTTCAGGACTCATGGTCTTCGCTGCCCGAGGATGTCGCTCCATTAGCTCTCCTAAGGCTCCTCGGATGTCGTTTTTTCCACGTGGCGTTGTTTCGGTGTGCCCTATTTTGTGTTAAGTGGATACCAAAAAAACATCGTGGAAAAAATGGGAAGAATCCAGCTTCAAGTTGGAAATTTTGGTACAAAGTGTTGGTATTAATCAATGATGTTTGTGCTGTACTGTGCCTTCAAGTTCCCCCAAAAAAAGCTAAGTCAGCTGTAATTAGATCTCTCTTCATGAATTATCCATCCTTTTTTTTTCCTTCATATCTTCCTCTGACAAAGCTGCAAAAGGGGGGAAAAACAGCCTACAGTGTCATGGCAAAGTCGACCTGTCCTCCTCGCAGATAGTCCCGCTTATCAGCAGACCTTGGAAGCTGAGAAATCAACTTTGGAAGCTATCAAACCGCCTTTGACGGCTGTTTTGTTGAATATCTAAATATGGATGTAAGCAACAACAGGCATGGTTATATCATCTTCCATTGCCCACTGTCAGCAGGTACTTTAAGTCGTGTTTTTCATGGGTTCCTCCCCCTTTCCAGCAGACACTCAGGTGATTTCTCGCGATTTTTTTGTTGTTTCAACCTCCTCAAGCATGGCTGACGTACCGATTCCAAGATGTCCGGTGGCATCTCACAACCCGCTGCCAGGATCATGCTTCCCACATCGAGCCTCACATCCATCCATCAGGTGGTTGCCTACTATGTTTTCTCTCCAAATTTCCTTGTTAAGGTCCAACAAAAATTGAAAAAAAAAACATGTTCAAACATGTTCTTTGCAAAAAGATCAAACTTCCTTTTCTCTAAATGTTTCAAAAAAAACAATCCATCTCACTTTCTTTAGTGACATCAATGGATGGGAAAACGTCTCCATGTCTGGCGTTGCCAAACGCCCTGCCCTCCTTCCTTGGACACCCTCGCCTGTAGTACTTGGATTGCCTGGACTCCAAAGCTGGCAAAGCTCAGAATCTGTGGATTTTCCCCACTTGCTCAAGGTATTCTGTCGCAAAACTCTATGTGTGGATTCCATCACCCCAAACTCAAACTGCTGGAAGAATGAGGGTGTTGTTTTCGGTTTTTCATCTCGAACTGTTGGTTTGAGTTTTGTCCAGGATCAAAAACCCTGCCTCAACAACTTCAAGAGTTGCGTTCGTTGCGCTGCACGTGCATAGCATGTCGCAACGCAGCAGAAACCCTTCAAATCACCTGAGTGGTTTCAAACCCACATCTCCCAAATCACGTGAAACTTACAGTCGAATCTCAGGACTCCCCACGGACATCATCCAAGTGCAACATCATCTGCTGCCATTGGCCCAAAGGTAAAAAGGCGGCCAAGAGTGCATTAAAGGCCTCGACAACTTTGACAATTCCACCATGAGATCTGAAAAAAACACACAGTTTTCCATCACATATTACTACAAATACATAGATACATGGATCTTGCCCTCACGTAACCATCTGCGGAAAAAAAAAACAAAAAAGTTGTCCAAGTCCAAGTCCATTTCATTTGCATCCATTTCTTAGAGGTTGGTACTAAACATCTATGCAGCCCAAGATACCACAGTGTCTGCTTCAAGGCGCATCCCCTCAAAACAGCAGTGAACCAGAAAGATGTTGAACTCAAGATCCATCCATACACTCTGTATACTAATTCATATCATACTTCTATAAGTGTAGAAATGTGTAGAAGATCTCAACATATTATCAACCACATTTGACATATCCTTTGCATTGTATTAAAAGCATGCTCACGCAAAAAAAACATTCATCACTTCAAAATCTGCTGTTCCCTTCCACCCCCCTCCGTCAACCTACCTGGATCATTTGGAAATCCTTCAGTGCTTGGTCCCAATGAAAACTGATGGCATTGGTGGATACCAATTCGTTGAAACATGGAAGATCCGGCGCCTCCCATGAGGCAAAGCAACGAATGGCCCTGGAAAAAAACGCCATTCCAAATCGATGATATCGTGGGAAAGGAAGGTATTGAATGTACATCCTAACTTGTCCTTTTTGGAAATAAAGTATATAAACTGGAATTGTTGATGCTGCACAGTTTTTTACATGAAGCTTCAACTTGTAGTTGGAACTTTTTTTTTTCGCCTGCTTGGAGGTCTCAAGAGTGATTTTGCTGAAAACTTTGACTCCTGGTTGCCAGGAACGCCTTGCTCTGACAAAAAAAATCTATCAAGTTGGCCTGGCTGACCAACAGATTCCCAGGTAATCACGCAGCAAACGACACCCCTGCCCGACAGCCTCCCAAAATAAACGAATCCACAAAATCTGCGAATCCTAGCCCCTTTACTTACACTTGAAGTATAAGAACCTCCTATAGTTAAAGCTATTTGGGGAATGATAGCAACAACTCCCAAGAATTTGAGGCCCAAGTTTTCCCAAAAATCCTCCCATCAAATCCCGGCGGCACCTGCATTTCTTGCCAGCTGTGCCGAGCACTTCGCCATTGCTGCGCCCCTCGAAGGGATCCGAGGACTGCTGTCGCAGCAGATAGAGTGCTGTCCCAGCCGCCTGGGAGTTTGACAGGAAAACCAACGGTGAAGTGAAACGTCATGATTTTAAAAAAATCGGGGTCCCTGATTTTTTCCATTGAATCGAATCCTGGTTTTTTTAATAGGGATCCCGGGATCCTGATAACTTTTAATGGTTTACAAAATAATCCCCACATAATTGGGTAGTATAGTCCCCAATAAATCCTTTTTTTTCATTGCTCAAGTGAAGTGAAGGTGTGAAAAGCTAGGTTATCATCCAAATAATACGATAAGAAAGAATGGTAGCACACTCAAAATGGGCCCAAATAAATTGCCTTAAAACCCTTCCAAACCACTGCGCAATTCTGATTTCGAACTTGATTTGATCATATTTCCCTGCCTGCTTGCATCATGGCAAAAAACTTCAATGCAGCATCCCATTGCATTGCATCACCTGAATCTCCAATCATACATCAGATTCTAAGGGAATGCCATCCACAGGTGACACTATGTAATGTGACAACAACTCTCTGTTCCCCGTCATCTTTCGTCTGAAAACGTTCAAAACATGCCGAAAAAACCTGTGTGTTTGCTTGGCAGTTGTGGAAGATACCAAAAAGCACCGGTTCTTCCCCAAATACAAGGAGTGAATATAAGAGTGAAGATATTTGAAAATGGTAGGGTTTCCAGGTCAAAAATGTTCCAAACTTACCAATCCCCTTTACTCCGCTAACCTGCCTTTAACCGATAACCCAAGTGACAACACGCCGCCAGGCACGCGCTGAGCGTCACCTCATCCGGTCGCAAGGTGGTGCCTTGATGACTCTGAAGCAGCTGGGTTGCGCGTTCCCAGCCTTGACCTCAGGTGATTGGGCGGGTAACCTGGGGGCCAACGGATCCCTTTAAGTGGAGAAAATCAAAGGCCCCTAGGCCTAGAACTTGTAGCAAAACCCCCATAATTGATTTTGTAGGGGTACCAACGAAACAAAACTTTAGGGATTTGGTGTGTTGCACTTTTTCCAAGATGTCTTTTGAAAACTGGTCTAAGATGGTTTGGTGACGTGTTGTTTAGTCATATCTGCTAGAAGTCTCCCATTTTCCTCCATCTGGCAGCCCAGACATTTCCCAACATTGCTGATGATAGAGTTCAGGTGGATCAGGTTCGCAACCAAACCATCCTTCGGAAAGCCGGTGGTTTCGAGTCTTGCTTTCTTGTGTTACCTTGTGGAGTTTGAGAACAGTCAACCCTACTGTTGGAAGAAATCCGGCTAATTAGCTGAGATTTCTGAAAACCTGGAAATAATGCGAGATTTACCATATCAACTGGTGCAGGATTTCTGAACCATCAACAGTATGTATACCGGGACGCTCATAATCTGTGAGTCCCTTGGTCTCCTGACGTAGAAGTTTCCAGCTTGTTAAGCCTTCTTGCCAAGCACCCTTGCTTTCACAAGCACTCATTAGAGCAGTTCCTGCGCAGTTCTCAAAAAATCTAACCCATGTTACAATGGCTGCAGTTTCTGAAGGCCACTCATAGTGGACTCCCTATCTTGACGAAGAAGCTGCCTTGTATCTTGAAAGATAGGAACTTGATGGAACTTGTCTTTCCAAATCCGAAAAGAGGTGAAACAGGTGCATTTCGTCGACCTCAACCACGACTGTCGGCACCAGGAACCGTCCTGTGATGGCATCGCACTGTAATCGCATCTTCATGGCTTCCTCCATCAACTGGAGAACGAGTAGCCATTGACCAGACACTGCAGCTGCACTACCCAACGCATTCAACGCAACCAGGTCTGGCAGCAAATGCCTAAGCAGCGAAAGCTGAAATAATTGCCCAAGGTGTGTCATGTACCTCATACACCAAACGTGGAGGGATGAACCAACTACAAGTGAATTGGCAAATGTTGGCTTCCAATGACATGCTTGTGGATTCAAAGATTACCAAGCTGATTGACTTGAGTTAAGGGGTGGCAGTACCCAGTGTAGAACCTGAAGCTAGGCACGGAAGGGAAGAAAAAGAAAGCCGACCGAGGAGAATAAGAAACAGAAGTGCATCAAAAGTGGGGAAACTATGAGAAAATGGAGGTTGCAAGGACAACTGATAGTTGGAGAGTCAAAAAGATTAACAAAACATGACAGAATAAGACTTAAGATACGTGATTCTTGCAGAGCATGACCTATCTACAGCAAGAATGACTCCTGTAAAAAACATCCAGCTTTCTTGATTTGATTACCCTCCCTAAACCTAGCAGCTCACCCTGAAAATAGGCCTTCCCACCTGGAAAGAAGTCTCTCAACCAACATGTTTGATGGGCTATGTTAGTTGCATGAAGTCTATGTATCAATCACAACAAAGTCTGGCAGTAAAAAGTCCAGTAAAGCTTCAAAAACTCAAAAAACCTTGCCTGCATCTGCAGCAATTGTTTTTTGGTTGCGTTTGAAATCTCAGCATCGAAAAATATGTTGGAAAATTTGGACCCAAGTTGCATGGTCCAAAGCTGGCCGTACAAATGAAGCGCTGCTAACCAAGTGTCAACAAGGACACCTGTGGTGATGGCCGTTAACCTGGGGTTTCTGTCAGGTGGCCAAGGGGTCGATGTTTCAACCTGTCTTAGAGATGACCTCGGGGATAACTTCCGTTTCGCCAATAAAAAATCCAAGCAAGTTTCGTTGACTCGTTTTCTTCCAAATTTATGACTATATTTAGTTGATGGTTTTTCCCCAATCCATTCGAAAAAATATGCGCGTTTGTCAAATCGGCATCATTTTTTTGAGGGATAGGGGTGATAATGATCCAAATCTTTGAAACCACTACCTAGATGATCGTCTTTGTCTTACTTCGTAGCGTCAGGTATCTTGACCTCAAACCATTGGTGGCCTTCCAAAAATTCATGACCAGCAACGCAGCCCCAAAGCTCAGCAAGTTGGGAAGAAGTCCACTAAAACGCATCCTTTCCTAAAAAGCACAGCTTCAAAATTTAACAGCAAGAGTTTCCCAATATGGTTTCTGACTGGAACCTCAACCGGCCCTCAGAATCTTCCAAAAAACATGTTAAAAACAGGTGGGTCGATGGATGTCGACCAGAAAACACCTCATGCAAGTTTCGCTAAAGCTGTCAAGATACAAAGTTCTGATGGCTCAATTCCCATTCGCCTGCTTTGCCGCATCCATTGATCACCTGGTAAACGCGCGACCCACTGCCAACCAGGACGCATGGAAACACATGGACATCATCAATGTGCAGGTCCAAGCGGCGGCATTGAAAGGCATGGCCTTATGACTGCAAATTTGATCCATCAAGGCGAAAACATTCCTTTTAGAGATCTGAAAAACCACCCGGTCTGGCAGTATTTATCAAAATAGATACACCAAAAACACCATCAAGTAAGGTGGTGTTTTACAAACAACTTAGTCCTTCCATGGATTGATATTTCTCCGTCGCAAACAGCAAGCATTGAGGTCCGGTCATTCTTGGGGTTTTTAATGGACTCCAATCATTGAGGGATTGCAAAAAGCTAAGACTTTCTCCAAAGCATGAACACAAAGGGGGCAATGAAGATAATGTGAACGCAAATTCGTTGGGTTTCAGTAGCTGTATCAAACAAGCCAAGAGACATTCGCACGTAGGGTGTGAAGTTGAATACTTCTCAAAAGGTCAACACTGCTCTGCCACCTTCGGGAATCAAAGACTTATTCCAGTAGCATGTTGTTTATAAAGATCCTTCCAGCATGTTTAGGGGTCAAACCATCCAAACAAATCAGAGGTCTATCACATTAAACCTATTGGCAAAAATTGGACTCATCAAGGTTGATGTCATGTCATGATGCTTCACCCAGCCTATATCTGGCACAGGCACCCACTGCGGCACTCCTAAGGAATCCGATATCCATCCATCAATCCCTCCGACCCCCAACAAGTCGAATATGCCCAAATAGTCATAGCAAATCATCGTCCTTGAAACCATAGTGGCAAGCAAACCTGCCGATGTTTGCAGAATGGTGGTGAAAAATGATGATGAATCTCATGGGATCCCAAATCCGTTTTTAAAAAAAACTGCAACAAACACAAGAAAAATCGTGTTCAAAGCCACTCAAAAAAAAAACAGCTTTGTTCGGTCATGTTTTTTTCATCCATCAAACTTTCCCTAGCCTCGTTGAATCAGAAGCTCCAAGAGGACCAAAGACTCACACCATCCTTTGATGCGGCGTGGTGGGGACGGATATGGGGGGTTCGGAAAAAATGGTGGTACCCAACAACCATGGGGGTTTTTTTCCTACTAAAAATGATCACTTTCAGGAAACACCCATATGGACAAGGACAATGTAACAACACAACGTTTGCCCGGTTCCATCTCCCGCGCATCTTACCCTTCACCAAACAGATCTTCAAAGAAATCCAAGTGACGGCTTTCCCGACCACGAGACCCAATAGCGGCGTTGTACCTTGGTATAAAAACCCAACTCTTCGCAAGGTCTTTCAACGGGGTTACTGTTGATGGTTCAGATATCCGGTATCAACTCACCAGGTTGAGGGAAAGGTGGTTTTTATCTTATGCCCATTATTTACAGGGGTTTTAGCACCATCCCATGGTGGTTGTTTGGGATTTCTGAACCATCAAGAGTATCAGTCAAATCAACATCATTACACAACTTCCACAGCTTTCAAGTATCCAAGATACTCTGTGATGGTAAGATCCACCATGAATTCCATGGGCGCAACTTTTGATGCTGTCAATGTAGAAACATAGAGTCAAAGGAAGCTGCAGGTTTTTCTACCCAGGAAGCCTGTTCAAAGTAGGTTGAATAATCACATGTTCTTAAATTTGCAAACTAAAGCCTTCTGGACAGAATCCAAAACACAGCTGTGCTCTCACTACAACGCTACAAGAATCAACTCAGCTAATTTTTCCGGTGCTTGTGCCGTTTGGTTCTTCAAATCGCGCTTAGGATTCTACAGGACTCAAACACATCGGCTGCATAAGAAAACATCAAGCTGCAAATTGGCAAAGAATGAAAGTCAAAGCTGCACACGACAAGAACTCTCAAACTACAACAGAGGCTTCTTGTCTAAAACCCAACTTCGCCATAACTGAGTTCCAAATCAGTCCCAAAAATGATGCTGGTGACTCTAGTGTGACAATAGATCCACCTCCAAAAAAAAAACTCTGAGTTTGGAGCAATTCGTTGATGGGTTTTCCCAACTGCACGGAGCGCTCAATGCCCTGGAACAAACATTGACGGGATATGGAGGCGTTCGTGTTAGCCCAAGTATGGCCTTCAATAGGGAAGTTGCCAATATCATATCCTACAAACAACCAATTTCGATCAAATTACTCCCAAGAAAACTAACATGGAACCTGAAACATAGTGGTTGGAAGACGATCCTTTCCAAATGGCCCCCTTTTTGGGGGACATTTCTTCGTATTGCTCTCCATCAAAACATTCTCAGAAGCCTTCGCTAATGCTTTGTCTCCCTTTCTGACCAGCGAAGTCACCTGCCATGTCTCCCAGTGGGTGTCTTTTTGTCAAGCCTTTTCTGTGTTTGAATCGAAAAAATGCCACCAAAAAAATGTTGATCTATGTTGTATATCAGTATATCCCATACGACACAACATTTGTATACATTGTGTACTCTACAAAATGATGAAATGGCGAAGAACAAAATCGTTCAAATTAATATGGAACGGCAAAAAATGGAATGAAAAAAATCGAGAGGTCCGACAAGTCTGGTAAGTGAGGTACTGTTGATGCTTCAGAAATCCCACACAACCACCTTTTGGATGGTGCTAAAACCCTGTAAATCATGGGATAAACTACCAACCTCAACTGGTGAGTTGATCCCGGATTTCTTCCAAACAAACCGTACCAGTTGGTCGTGTTTTTTTCCTGGTTCCATTGCAGTCCAGTTTGACACTTAACCACCCGCCTTGCCAGGCTCTCCATATCGAGCCGTGCGACCAGCACGATGAAGATAGTCCTTGGTCTCTCCCAAGGTCGATTTCTTTTTTAAAAAAAGTCAGGTGAAAGGCATCAATTTGTCAATTGGAATCAACAAAAAACATGTTGTAAACAAGCCTGGTTCATGACTTATCAGGATCTCAAACACTTAGGGACTTGTTTTTTCTCCAGTGTAGAACAATGGACTGGCCCCCAAGAAAGTTCACCTAGAGAATTCTGGCCAAACATACATCCACAACAGTACCTACATGAGGGTAAAAAGCTACCACAATACCGGTTTTTTTTCATGAAGTTTCCTAATTTCCGTCTGCATCATGACACCATTTTATGAACAATATTCATCTCTAGTCTATAATCTATTCATCATAAAATCATCCCTAAACGTCATTCCGAAACCCGCAAGAGTGTCAGCTGTTGTCTTGCAAGACTGGCTGCAAAAAAAACACCCTCTTTTTTTTCCAACGCAAAACAAAACAATCAGCTGCGACGAGACAGGCGCCGTGGCGCATCTGCCAGTGCTGATGCGCCACTCAAAGCAGCCTGAACCTCACAAATTCATAGATGGAGAGTGGTCCTTGTATTCCCACATGGCGTGAGATGTTTTATGAATTCTTGTCAAATTTTCACTTACAAGCTTTGATCTGAAGTCTCTGGTTACTATCTCTAATAAAGATTCAAGCGTTGCTTAGTGATGGATGAAATGTCAATATCATCATCAGAAACTGACATACCACCAAAAAAAACGAACTAACATGTCCCCTACAAAAGGGTGCTTATTTCAAAAGTACAGTTACATTCGTCTTCCAACCACTATTAGTTTCAGGTTCCATGTTAGCTTTTTTTAGGCCAAGCAGCCGCTAAGTTGGTCGCAACATAGCCAGCACCTTCCAGCAAAAAAACTCGTCAAATTTTGGTCAATTTCCCCCAAGGATCGGGGTGAAGATAAAGGGATGTTTTCAACCACCAGCTAGCAACCCTTTTTAGATTACAACAAAGACCTTTTCGTACCCCCAAACTTGGTTCCGAAAAATGGATGTGTTGTTCTTTTTTGTTGGTGTCAATCCAGAACACCAAAAAACTGGTGAAACAGAACACCATTTCTTCAAACATCTTCAAACATCCATTATGGATTGCCAACCTCCCTGCGATTTCTACCACCAGACCCCAACCTACGATGTCTGACGTTACTTTGGATGCGACCTCGTCAGGGTCTTGAAACATCACTCAAAGATCTGTGACTCGAGTGCTTCACTTCCATTGCTAAATCATCTATGTTCAAGATGCCAAGAGCTCAAATGTACATCAAAATCATCAAAAAAATCAACTCGTCTTCCATTGAATCTTGTTATCATATTGCAAGAGCTCTGGCTGTCTGTATTCCTTTGCCATGTTACTGCCATCATCCTAGAAATTAAAAAAGTAAAACCTCCCCTGCCTGAAACACTTGATCAGCAGCCACATGGGCACTTTCATTCAATGTGGCACCAAGGCCAGCAAGTTTTTTCACCTCAAAAGATTGGTAGAAAATCGAAACGGATGGAACCTGGAACCCCCAAAAATTATTTGTAAAATTGAAAAATGAAAAGGAAAATGGGAAAATCATCTGAACTCCATGACTTTGGGGTTCCATGATGTTAATTTTTCAGGGTCTATGTGATGTCAACTGTGGCACTTTGATAGCTCGAATGCTGGGCATCCATGCTCGACTGGGCAACGGCCCAAGACCCAGCAATTGGCAAAGCTCCTATCAATACTGGGTCAAGGGGGTCAAAGATTCAGAAGGCGGGTGGGGATGAAATCGCACAAGCAACAAAAAAAACTCAAGGTATGAAATATGACCGATTTAGTTGACAAGAATTTACACTCCTGAAAAACTGACATGACATTGGAAAATGCCCATTTGAAATAGGAAATACATCTTCCAACGGTGGATGTTCCATTGTCATGTTAGTTTTCGGGGGGAAGGTATGTGATACACCTCTACGACGACTGTACCTCCCAGTCACAAATATCCTGTCACGGAATCCATCCATTTGACTCGAAACTGGAGTGGTCCTCACAAAAGTGACAGCAATTCTTGTTGAGGATGTCGTATTCCGACATCGGCCACTCCTCACCAAAAGGCTTTGTGGCTGTGGGCTTGAAATTTCTACATCCCGAAAAAAAAATCAACGAAACTTTGACAAAAAGTGAAACGGAATGAACATGCCTCTAAGAAACAAAATACAAGATCAGGCTCAGATTTTCCGAAATCGTCCAAAGTGGTTTGCTGTTTTTTTTGACTCAGCAAACTTCCAAGGGTTTTCTTAGTGGCACCGGGTATTTGAAGTTTGGAAATTTCATCGAAGCCAAAATCAACTCCCAAGAGGCCTCCATCAAGCTGTAGATCAGTTCCACGGTATCTTCTTCGGAGAACGAAATACTTCCCATAGGCACCGCCTGACTAAAAAAAAGCGTATCCGCTATCAGTGAAGCACAAGGATCCGGCTTCTTGAAGAAATCAAGTAGCTTAGCAAACATCTATCCGCAAACGGAAAACATTTTTCAAGCAGCTTATATACCCAACAAAAAAGCAAGGGGACAGGTAGGCACAAGTCAAAAGGACAAGCCGGCAAAAGATCCCCTCCAAGCTGTCTTCCCCACAGGGCTCAGTTCTTTCGGCAACGCAGAGAATGGCCCACATCCAGCAAGGGAACAACGAGGTTGAAGAGGATGGTCAGGGAATGAGACATCGGGCCACACTTGAGGGAAGGCGAAGCATCTGAGTGGTGGATGGATGCGGTAGCTAGCGCCCAACACAGCGGCATCACTGAGAAGCATCTGAAACAGACTCCACAGTGAGCGTGTAAAAAGAAAACGGAAAAGCTGAAAAACTCAGAGAATACTTGGCAGTATAGTAGCAAGAGGGGCTAGAAACAGTTGCTGTATGATTTGTTTAGTAGCTGTATTTCGAATTTGGTAGTTGTATTTGAGTTCAGTGGTCGGCTGTACTCTCCCAATCTACTTATCTCCAAAGATTTTGGAGGTCGCTGCTTCCTCCACCATCGGGAAGAAGGAAGGGATGCAAAAGACTTTCAGCCAAATGACAGTGCCATTTTGGCTGTGAATATCTGCCCACATTTGCAAATTGCAAGCACAGAAACTTGAGAACAAGAAGATGAAAATGGAAAGAAAACACGTGAAGACAAGAAATGGGGGAATACAAAACCTTCATGTCATGCAGCATTTCCAAACCACCAACTCCCTCCAAACAAAACCCCCACCTCGCGAAAGGTATGATCACCAGACATTTGAGGTAAACAGCTCCAAATCTCAGCAAAACAAGGCAAATTTGACGAAAAAACACCAAGGTTTTCGTTGGAGCCTCGACTAAGATAAAAAAAAACAACATGAATCAAAGATGTGTAACTTTTCTGAAATAAAACTTCTAATAGATAACAAAAAATTGCTGGTAAATGTCTTCCCCACAGACTTGCCTTCAAACGGAAATCCCCTTCCCTCAAGTCGTATCCTTCCCCAGGACTCCGAGGTTCAAACGCCCGTCGCGTCGTCATCCTCCATGTGCCCCTCCTCTAGCCATCCACCATAGCTCCATTCAACACCATAGACCTGGAAATTTGGAACCAAGGATAGCTCACACAAAAAAGTGAAGTGTTCTGTCTTATACATGGGTCCGATGGGTTGGTATATCCATTCATTTTTCAGATTTTTTAAAACATCTTCAACTCCAGTCATAGTTCACAACATCTTCTTCACTTTTTTTCCACCAGGTCCCCCATTTTCCACGCCCATGAATTTGTGGGATGCCTGCACAGCGCAGTGAAAAGCACCAATCCCCACAGGTTTCAGCCAACCATTGAGACTCTGAACCTTAGAAAATCGCAACTTCGTTGTCAAGGAATATAGTGGTGCCAGAAAGGTATCCTCCCATCACAGAGTATCTTGGACACTTTCCGCTGTGGAAGTTGTGTAATGATGTTGATTTGACTGATACAGTACCGTGATGACGTTGAGAGAAAGAGATCCTCCCATCCAATCTATCCAATCTAAAAATCTTTACCTAAGCCGCACATGATCTTTTCAGATCTTTTCAGTCTGTCTTTGATATAGCAATGATGTCATTCTCTCACTTTTTTGGAAGGTTGGACTGATACCTTTGCATTGGCTAGAGCACTGTGTTGCTCTTTCCAGGCTCACATAGAACAAGTGAAGGTTGACAAAAAAAAGAGATCTCCAAAACGAAAAATGTGAAGCTCCGCTATTCTGGTTGGTTACTCATTTCCGCAGAAAGCAATGGAAATATGGCTCAAAATGTTTGACCCAAGAAAAGCGGATGATTCTGAAAATACTATTCCAACATGACACAACCGTACAAAATCCCCCTTCAAGTCCATTGTTCTTTTTAAAACACATACTTCTTGGCCCGCATTTTCCCAAACCATTCATCACTCAGTTCGCTTTGGCTTCAGTTTTTTTCGATTTATCTGCTGCAAAGTTTTCCATCTCTTGGGTGTTCATCTCATCGCCATGTAGCGGAAAGGTAAAGTCGTTTTTGCGATAGCATTTTCGCCCAAGCAATTCATCACTCAGTATGCTTTGGCTTCAGCTTCTTTCGATTTATCTGCTGCAAAGTTTTCCATCTCTTAGGTTTTCCTCTCATCACCATGTAGCGGAAAGTTACCGTTGTTTCTGCGATTTTTCAGAAAGAACGGTGTATATGTGAATAATATTTAGTCACTCGTTGTCTTATTCTTTCTCCAGCACAAATCGACGTTTGTATCACACCAAAAAAATGCTTTGTTTGGAGAAACCCTCCAGGAATTCCTGTACGTCCCGCATTTCAAACTCATAGCCCATCTTCTGAAGAAAAGCCAACTCACCTTAGAATTGCCAGAGCACCTAAAATGGTTGCCAAAAAAAAGGTGAAGTAAATTTTCCCTAGCCATGGATACTTATCGCATTGTTTGCACTGGTAGACATGGAAGCCAAAACTCCTTTGATGAATTAAATCTGAGTCGCCCTTTTGTGAGCCACCAAGACCCCTTCCAGCCCAAAGATCGGCAGTAGCCAAATCATCCCAGGCAACAAGACCTTGTCCCACCTGTCCCACAAAGAAATAAGCAACGAGCCGCTGCTTCCTCTTCACAGCAACTTCAACGTTGTTGCGCCATTTCTGGAACCACAGGCAACCCCATGTTGGTCGGTTGCCATTTGCAATACACTCTTCCTCTGTTTCGTATCCGAAGAGCTTGAAATCTCTTTGACCATAAATCTTGTGGCAGTAGCATATGCTTCCACCTGCATCCGGATCAATTGCATGTTCTCCAAAGCCATCATCCTTACCACAAAGGAAAACACAAGCAACACCCATATCATGGGCAGATGCTTCCACGCATTCACGCCAGCCATCTGCATACCTACCGGGGAAGGAAACTATACATTCTGAACCCTCGGTTTCCTTGATCTTGCCATGGTATGAGATCTTGGTGGAAGA
The DNA here is from genome assembly GCA_000507305.1 of Breviolum minutum Mf 1.05b.01. NCBI lineage: Eukaryota > Dinophyceae > Suessiales > Symbiodiniaceae > Breviolum > Breviolum minutum. Next base: position 23,832 of record DF243085.1, on the reverse strand, counting down.
CAACAAAGCCGACTGCCCACAGAAACCACACTGGGAAAGATCCACGCTTTTTCCATTGGATAGTTGCAGCACGCACAACGGGGGGTAGGACACTTCAATGCGAGGCTCTTCCCCTGGGTGCAGCTTCACAGTCCAATCGTCAAGGCTGCGACTAACCGACTTGACCTGCAAAGAACTGATTTCTGGACAAGTTTTGTAAGACAAACCCTCCGGAGTCTCATACTCCTGATAGGCTGACGTCCAAGAAACCGAGCCGCTTGGAGAAACCTCTATTGATTCCGGATTGTGAACTACAGCACACCCCTCATCTCGTTCTGAGATACCCGGGATACCCAATTGATACTTTCCTGCTAGACAAATCGAGAAAGGCCTAGGTTCGGTCAGTCTCTCAAACTCCTCGGGAAGGATCTTGGCAATCTCGGAGCAACTGATCCAAGGCCGAATCACTGTCTTTGACTGTCGCTGGTACAGCGATAGATCCGGCCAGAGATCTTCAATGGCGGTGCCTATGTTTTTGAAAAGCTCTTCGTCTACTCTGAATGAAACTAAGTACATACGTCCACTTGGTTTCACAATTGCATACCGATTCTTAAAAAAACTGAGTTTTTCTGTTTTTTCTCTTAAAAAACTTTTAAACGGACCAACATAGCGATATCTGGATCTGTATGGCGGGTACCTGTACAGACCTGGTGCCAAAGGTAGTTTCGGAATTGTCGCTTCTCCAAAGACAAAGCCAAGGAATTCTTCGTATTGAATCTGTTCATCCATCCAATTGCCGTGCTGGAAAATCTTGGATATTTGTTCCTTAGATCGGAAATCAAAGGTTTAACTTTAATAACGCTTTTAGACGTACATACCAAAAAAAATACGCATAATAAGTTGCAAGATTTCAGATTTTTTGCATGCCTTCAAAACAGCAGTAGACACAAAAGTTCAAAGTTCACATATTGGCCAAGTGAGGGACCTTGGGTAATCCGATAAGCTGCAAGAAGTGTTCCACTTCATCCTTGCTCAAACCGCTGGGTCTCCAAAGCTTGCGGCAAATCGCCACGATGTCACTTGGACTAGACATGGCAAGGATTATATGAAGCAAGGCGGATTACCAAGAGATCTTATCTGCAATGGCTTTTAATGCCACTAGAGCAAAGTCATCTCGAGCCCGAAAAAGAAGGCTGGTCAAAGCAAACGGGTGTGGAGATACTCTTCAGCTTTATTCAGTCGATAACTTAGCTCATAGTTGTTAAGTAAAGGGTTACAACTTGAAATAACTGGTGGCTTGGTGCAACTGCTCACCTCAACAATCTGATCCTTTGGGGGTTTCAGAAAAACATTCGCCAGTAATGGGGCCCTTGGAAGGTAGATATAAAATCGAGTAAACCCTCCGTTGATGGGCAGTGAAAAGTTCACCAATCCAAACAGCTTTCAGCCAACCATTGAGACTCTGAACCTTAGAAACTCGCAACTTCGTTGTCAAGGAATACAGTGATACCAGAATGATACTGTTGATGGAGGAAATCCTGCACCACCTGGGATGTACATAACCCTGTAAATGATGGAATAAACTAACCTATCAACTGGTGCAGGATTGCTTCCACCAACAGTACCGTGATGACGTTTTGAGAGAAAGATATCCTCCCATCCAATCTATCCAATCTTATAATCTTCAACTAATCCGCACATGATCTTTTTGAGATCTTTCCAGTCTGTCTTTGATATGTAATGATGTCATTCTCTCACTTTTTTGGAAGGTTGGACGGTTGGACTCATACATTGGCTAGGGCACTGTGTTGCTCTTTCCAAGGTCATAAATGTTGAGTCGAACCGGTTCCTCGTGTTCATCCTGGAGCAAACGGAGGAACTCTCTTCAGTTGGCAAAAAGCACAACTCGCACAACTTTGCACAAGCCTGTCCTCTGTTTCAGATGCTCCTGGATGTGAGAAATGAACATCGAAAAATGCATATATGTATATATATATATATATTTATATATACATCAAAATCAATGGCAACAAACTTGAAATTGAAACGAATTTTTGCTGGAAGTAACAGAGGATAAATGAAGGTAAGCGGATGATCCAATGAGTTCTCAACCTCCCCCAGCCTCGATGAAGATATCCCCATCGAGGGGTTGAGCTGGACGAGTCAGAACTCCTGAAAAAAAACACTGAGAAGATCTAAACTGGTTGGTGGTTTCAACGCATTTGAAAAATATTAGTCAAATTGGATCATTTCCCCAGGTGAAAATAGGAAAAAAATGAAACCACCACCTAGTAAAAAATGAAAAACAGTCGTCAAAATAAAAATAGACACTTGAGTGCATGGGGTGAACAAAAGCTAGTAGTGTTGCTGTTGCTGCTGTTGTTGCGACGACCCAGCTTTCGTTAACATTTCCTGAACAAAAATCTCCTTCGTCTTGGCAAGGCTGGTTCCACGGTACTCGGCAAAATCTGTTGAACCATCTCTTGTTCGCCCTCATCCAATAAAGTGGCCTTCAAGAATGATGTTTCTGTGATGTTTTTTCTTCCCCAAAAAAAACACACAAGAAACGTGGTTTGTTTGTCTTGCTCTGTGCCAACATGTTTCAAAAATTTGCCCAACCGAGAGTCTGAAAGCAAGCAATATTGAGATTTCACCTCAGGTTTTGGGAGAATTTTTCGGATCTGAGGTGGCTTGGCATTCAGTCCTCTACCTAACCCCATCTTCGAAGTTTTCACCCATGGAAACCGTCAATTTTCCTCACTCCGAGTCAAGAAATCATGTTTTATTCTCCTGGTCATCATGAGGGTTTGAAGACTGGCGGGCCTTTCCTGACTCAACCGTTTTATCCGTTTTCTTCTAGAAATCCATCGCGTTTTAGCAATCCACCTTGCCGCCAAGACACATCCTGCATGGCCACACGCAAGGTGTTGCTTCCCAAGCGCAGGGTTCCCATGGGTAAGTGATAGGTTTTCACCTGAAATTTGTAGGGCAACATCCATTGCCTTCCATCACCTGAGAACAAAAGCGAAGAAAACATCTGATGCCTGGATGTTTCTTGAAACTTGGATGATGAAAACCAAACCTTTACGCCTGGGGAATGGTTGGAAATCACCAAACATCACCAAACTGGCTGGCTGGCTGGAATCAAAATAGTGAACGAGATACGGGTGCAATGCAAAAACATCAGATAGCACCGGGGATTTGTTCGCTATTTCGTCGCCGGCCGGCCGGCCGGCAGTCTCGCGGCGGCCGGCCGGCCGCTTCCATGTGTCCCGGCCGGCCGGCCAGTACTGTGTTCACCGGCCGGCCGGCCGCTGGAGTAGTACTTTTTGGTAAGGAGTAGTATTGGAGTAGTACTGTGTAGTACAAAGTAGTACTGGAGTAGTACTTTGTATTACGGAGCAGTACTTTGTAGTACGGAGCTGTACTGGAGTAGTACTGGGGCAGTACTGGATTGGCACTTTGTAGTTCGGAAAAGAACTGGAGAATCACTTTGTAGCACGGGTTACATTACATATTTGCGCATGTGCAAAGTATGCACCGAAGCAGGCCATTCCGTAGGACTTTGAACACGGGCATATGTAAAGTATGTACCGAAGCAGTCCATTCCGTAGCACTTAGAACACGAGTTACATTACAGATTTGGGGATGTGTAAAGTATGAACCGAAGCAGTCCATTCCGTAGCACTTTGAACACGGGCTACAATACAGGTTTGAGCATGCGTAAAGTATGTACCGAAGCAGTCCATTCCGTAGCACTTTGAACACGGGTTACATTACATGTTTGGGCATGTGTAAAGGATGCACCGAAGCAGTCCATTCCGGAGCACGTTGAACACGGGTTAGATTACATGTTTGGGCATGTGTAAAGTATGACGACCGAAGCAACATTCCGTAGCACTTTGAA
>DF243085.1:0-16127 GCA_000507305.1 Breviolum minutum Mf 1.05b.01 | reverse complement strand
GGGACTGGGAGGCCGGAGGCCGCCATCAGTATATATATACATATGTATCTGTATATATTTGTAATTTGGATCTAACCCCCCCACCCGTTATAACAGTTGCCTAATCAGATTAGAAGGAACCCAACGGTTGCAAGTGTGTATAGGAAATTCCTGCAGGGATGATTATTCTATATAAAGTTTTAGAAAGAAACTTCAAATCCTCAGTTTGAGATGTATTTTCCCAATGAGGTTCATGGTCCTCTTGATCGAGTCAACCAAAAAAAACTTCCCACAAGTCTCAAAAATAAAGGAATCCCTGTTCTTATGCATAATGTGCATAAAGCCCAATGTTCTAGAATTTTTTGTGACCCATTTTGGGCATTTATTTATCCCCTACAACCAAAAAGCCCAAAACGAAAACGACCAACGACCCTTCCGACCCTTCCCTGGAAATTGTCGATTTCTCGGCGCCTGGTATGAGGTCCAAACCTTCCATAATCTCATCAAAGTTGGGACACAATGCACCTTGGTTTCAACGGCTCCGTTGGTTGAAAAAACCAGGGTTTTTTTGGAGATCTACGGAGAGGAATCTAGGTAGATCCAAACGGCGAAAAAGATAAAAAATGGTAGCCGGAAGGAAAATGTAGCAAATGATGGGCAAAAATGCTATCAGTTGATGATCCTAACCTTTGACATCCTCGCTGAAAGTGATGCCTTTGGCATCTTGACATGGTGCATAGCTTGAAAAAGTTTGATGTTATGTCTAATGTCTTCCTTTTCTATGCAGGTTGCATAGATCCCTTCTCCGAAGATCTGTCAACTTAAGATTAATTTCATTTTGCTAGAAGTTCATAGATTCGCAACCATTCATGATATTTCATTGACATTTCATAACATTTCACTACCTCTCTGACGTTGTTTGACCAAAAATCCCTCCAAAGTCCAAGCTTCACAAGAGGGAAGCACCAGCTGAAGCACCGCCCACAGCACCCTGACGTGCCAGGAGCCGCTGCAGCGCATCCGCCATGCGTGTTCCACGCAAGGCACCACGGAGAAGGCTCTGATCGCCACCTGTGCCACGAAAAATCACCTCTTACTTTCCATTGAATCCTGGTCGTTTAACAGGGATTCTTATCTTGGTTTATTATAATCCCTATGTAACTGGGTAATCCCTTATATACCCTAAGCCCTAAACAACCAGGGGATTCTTTTTTCATTGCTCACCTGTCTTTCAGTGATCCCCAAGCAGGTTCACCAGTTGGAACCATCATTTTCGACCCAAAGAAGCTGCTGTTTCAAAATACGATCTGTCGTGGTGATTGCGTCTACTTCTTGCAGAGCCTAACTACTACGTCACAAAAAATAGGGACTCCTACATACGCATCCTGGTACTATGCTGTATATTTGTGTCTGCCACATCCCTGTGTTTTTTTGAAGGCCCCCCACCATGAGCAGCCCCTGCCTGTGAACCAAACGCACTGTGCAGAATCGATCAGGCTGCCAATCTGCATGCTATCCTTGGTGCTTTTGATCCAGTTTCCCATTATATAAAACTTTGTTGACTGAAACACCACAAAAAAACTTCCACCAAAAACATCTGTAATATAATTTCCAACGAAGTGGATTGAATCAGTCCATCTCCCAATATAACCAGCTTAAGAAAAAAAAAAACGTCCATTGTCAACTGCCACAAACACCGAGATTCTGCATCTGCTCTGCTTTTCAGATTCAGTTCTGTCACCTGACCCCACCTTGGAAAGTCTAAACCAAGCAACCAAGCAAAAAATGGTGAGAATCTCTGGTTGATTGGGAATCAATAAAATGGATTATAATCCCCACATAACTGTGGTAGTAGAATCCCCTGTACACCCCCAAACAACCAGGTGGTTTTTTCATTGCTCAAGTGATTCGAAAAGTCGAGCAGAAAAGTCTGCTGGATTGTTGAAATACTCTCGGACCATATATAAGCAGGTCAACCACCAAAAAACCAGGGACACCCGGACTCTTTCCATAGATCATCTGCTTTCCATCCACAACCTGAAGTGGACTCCAAACCGAAGATCGTACAACAACATGCAACCACCTTCCATGAAAGCACATGATGAACAACGGTTTCTCCCCTATGCAATTTCTTGCACTTTTCCGTAAGATGATGGGAATTGTAGCAAACATTTACAAACGTTTTGATTGGCGAATTATTGCTGAAGTCCTTTCAATCCAACTTCACCGCAAATGACAAATCATTGCTAATTGAGAGGTCCAAGAGACTGATAATCACAATATTGACACGTCCCAAGAACCCTGAAACACTCCAGGGTAGTGCTCGTTTTCCGCATTCCACGAAGTTTTTTCTGAATTGAACCTTGGCGACACTGCTGAATTTGCCGAAAAAATGTCAACAACTGGAACTCCATCTAAAAAAATCTCTTCCAAACTCAGATCTCCCAAGAAAAAACCTTGCAAAAGCGAATTTCCAAATCATCATAGTGAATGTCTACAAGTTGATTTTTCTATCTCCACTTCTCAAATTATTTTTTTTGCCTTTACATTGACAGACCACCCATCCATCCATCCGAGACGCAAAGGACGAGTCTTGGCCAAGGCCACGTCCGCCATGAAGATGAATACTTCCTTTCGTTAAATCAATGCATCCATCTTTCCATTGATCCATGCAATCCATCCTAAGATTTCCAGCCAGGCAAGAAAAATGGTGACAGCCCTCGCAGAAAGATGTCTCAAATGGGAAAAAGTCCCGCCACTTGCAAATTGAGTGGCAATTTCAGAGTCTCTGCCATGGAAATAAGACACAAAGGTGGCACACGGCCACATGTCGTCGCAAAATCACAGAAGCATCAGCAGAGTTGTTGCTGTTGTACAAGGTAAGTCCGCTGAGACATGTAGCTGTAGAAAGCTGAGTTTTTGCCACACATGTACCAGGCAATATTCATGTTTATTGCAGAATCCATCTTGAGCCTCTATAACAGCTGAGAACGCGAATAGCATGGTTTGCTTCCTCTCCCATACAGTCTGTACTCTTTACGCTTCGACTAAATCCCTTCAGTCGCACGTCAGAGTAGGGAACTCGCACAATTGCAACATTGGTATAGTACGGTAACATGAAACAACAATGGGGGAGCTTTATCATCATAGTTCAATGCAGCTCTTGTACACCCGCCCTGGGATACTGGCGATGGAATTCAAAGGGAAATCAAAGTTCACCACATGCCTCGAAAACTCGAAAGCAAACAAATCACAACCGGAATCGTCAGAAGAGCCGGGAGCGCCAACAAAAGCATCAATCCATATCAATCGTAGAATACATGTTAAAGTCCCAGCTTGCTGGCGTCGTCATTTTTTGGCAACTTGACAGTTTTTAGGAACTTCAACGTGTTGAGCGTTTTCTTTGTCCGTCCGTGTCCCGTCAATCCCTTCCTTTTTTTGAATGATCCAAACATCCATAACATGATCCATGTCCATCATCCATGATAATGCCTCTGCATCCAAACATCCATCATCCATCAACAAAATATTCTACCTTTTCATAATCCAACATATCTACCCTCACTGAAACCATCAGCTAGCACCTGAAAATAGCCCAAAAGGAAAGTCATCTTCACAGATGTTGCTATTTTTCAGGGGCAAGATGTTAGTGTGGTCATCCCACCCTGCATATGGAATCTTTGGGTATATAAACCCCTTCCTCTTGGGTTGATCACCATCCATCCCTACTGTTGATGGTGCAGAAATCCGGCAAACTCACCAGTTGAGGGATAGGTAGTTTATCTCCAATTTTTTGCTAAGGTCTTAGCACCATCCAAAAGGTGGTTGTCAACGGGAATTCTGAACCATCAACAGTAACCACAAAAAAAAAAAAACAATGGGACTTTAGTTATGTGGACATATCTAAAACCAATCTAAAACCATCTAAACTGGTCATTTCCACAAATCTAACCCCACATATCCAAAACCATCCATATAAACCCACACCGAAACCATCATCTTCTTCCCCAAACCCCAACTCTCCCAAGTCTCCACACTGGCAATTTGGTAAGTCGATTCCACGTTGTGCCAAGTCGGTACAAACCAAAACATGGAGATCCGTAGCTACAAACCTCGGGGATGCCGGGATCCGGGATGTCCACGGCTTCAGGTTTTTCCTGAGGTCGTTTTTTTCCCTGTGGTTTTTTCTTTTTCCCTAGCGTTTTTTGTTCCATAGTTTGAAGGGTTTTTGTTTGTATTTGTTTGGTGGAAGATATTTTTTGTCCAGATTCCTTTTGGGTTCTTTGGTTGGTTGTTTGGAACTTTAGAAAAAAAAATGTCTGTTTTTTTGATTGATGACAGCTGCGTCACTGAAAACCACTGCCAAACGGCCATGGACATCTTGAGGGATGGACTTTTTCAGAACCTCACCACGTTCAGCCTCAGTTGGTATCCAATTTCCACCTTTGGCTCCGCCCTAAAACATACCCTCTGGTAAACTAGCATGGCAATAGAAAATGAACCTTTTGCAGATGTATTCCCTGTTGAAAATGGGGATGTTCCATTGCTATGTTAGTTTACCAGAGTGTAACCGTAATTTGTGTATATAAATTGCGGTAGCAACTGCGAAGCTCTGAGGCTCATTCCAGTCCTATTTAGTGCTAGGTGAGTCAATGAAAGAACATCCATCCAAGACAGGCGACGGTAAGCATCTCCTTGTGTAGCATGCCAATCTTCCTCGGCAAACGAGTTGGACCACCGCAATCTCCATGGAATGCATGGAGGTAAACTCCCAGATTTTGAACTGGACTGAGCTTGCCACTCTTGCATATGAGGAAACAGCTCTTTGAGCTGATAACAAATGGACCTTACAGACTACCAATAAAGGAAAATTAAAAAAAAGGGTAAGAAACTCTCCCCAAAAACCATTCATGTCACCCCCAAAAAAAACATCACCCCTGACTTTACTTTAAGGCACAAAAAAAAAAACACCCTTTCGCGATCTCCCAAGGCGTCCCCGACTTTGCCGCCACCAAAGCGTTGCAAAAGACCAAGGTTTGTCGAGGGATCAAGCCGCGACCTGTGGAATCCAACCAGGTGAAGAAATCCGGCGATCAACTCACCAGTTGAGGGAGGTTGGTAGTTGAAATCTCCCATTTTTCATAGGGTTTCATAGGGATCATAGGGTTTTCATAGGGTTAGATATGTAGTTGAAATCTCCCATCATTTCAAATGGGTTTTCTAAATCCAAATGGGGGTTGGCCTTGGGATTTCTGAAGCATCAACAGGAGGGATTCTTTTTTGGTGGCTTACTGGGTGTCATAATCCCGAAAATAACTGAGATTCTTATAATGATTTGTACTCAGGTTAGGTAAGGTAATAGGGATCCTTATAGTGGCTTATTATGAATCCCTACCCGCCCTAGGGAGTGTATATAACTGGGTAGTTTTTTATACAGCCAACAAGCAAGGTTTTGGTCACTGCTCAATATGGGATAAGTCTCCGGCGCAAGCTCTCCTCACCAAGATCCCTTTGGACAATTTGTGTCCTGGGACAGTTCTGATGGTTTATGTGAATGTTTTCTATGTCATTAAAAACGCATTTCCATGGTTTTACTATGGTTTTACTTGACATTTCAAAAGGCCTTCATGATAAGAGTCAGATTGAGCTACTGCACAGATCAATAGAAGGCATGGCAGTTTCCATGCAATCTTCACTGAGGTGCGCACAATAACCTCACCTTGCAACGGCCCTTTGTAAGGACCATGGTGTGCGAGCAATTGGCCTCCGCCATTGGCTGGTTTCCCAGCAGACTCGAAAATTCCCAAGGATTCGATCCAAAACTTCCTGCCAGCCTGCGGCTTATGCAAGGCTCGAGACTCCAACACCTTCAAGGTCCTGGCTCAAAAGGTTTTCCGAGGCAAACTTCGATCGACCACTGACCTCAAAGACACAGGTTTTTTCGGGTCGTGCCCACACCTGAAACGTTTGTCTTCCTGAAAGATCTTCCACCTCGGCAATGCCGAAGATTTTTTGAGTTCACCATGGGTTCCAACCAGCAACTACCGAATTTTTCAAAAAAACACACACCATGAAATCATCATCAAGTAATACTTTGATATCATGGGATTTTTTTTTTTCAGGGCATCCATCTTTCCCCCCCAACAAAAATCCCTTCATAAAAGGCCGGTGATTTCTTGGGAATAAACTTGGGCATTGGGGTCAGGAAACGTGGCCCCTTGCCCGGCACAACAGCAACTCCTTGGGCCCCCAGGCAAAGGCTTGGTGATGCTCGCCTCGGAAGGGTGCCAACGTCGAAAAACGTAGGGAACCCCTTGGAAATGAGGGAAAAATGGGGGCGTTTCCAGCTATAAGATCTGAAGAACCCAACAAGTCAAGCTGAAAGATCTTGTTGCCAAACTTTTTTAGACCATTTTTTTTTGTGGCACATGTAAAAAAAAAACAGTTCCGGAATTTCTTCTGAGACCTACCATGGTACACAGAGTCATGCAGTCAAGTGACGGTTACCAGAGTGTAACGCATCTGACTCTTATACCTCCGCCATGGTGCAGATTTTCCAGTGACTTAAGACGGTGGTTGGGACAAACCAAGGGAATTTGGGTGAACACCCCCGCCCCTCGCAATTTTACATCTGCGCCTTCCAGCAGAAGTGACTACTGCAAATTTGTTGGGACAGAACTACATCCCTGTGAGCTTGCATTCATGAAGTTGACAAATGTGATTCTAACTCCAGCATTCGGAAAGCCGTGAAGACTCAAAGTACTACAAATTCGTAAGGGTATCATGTCATTGGAGTCAAGAATTTGTAGGGAGCAAACACCCCGACAAGGTGTGAAGGGTAATTCTGCAAATTTCAAGGGATTCTGGCCTGGACTCTTGGTGAACCGTGTCCAGGATCTTGTAGAGATCTTCGAACCCCTGTGTCAACAAGAAGTCTGCCTTGGCAAAAAGAGTTCAAAGAAGGTCAACCAAAATACAAATCTTGCAATGCAATATTCAGGATATGAAGTTTTTGTGTACGAGACTTACCAAAAAAAACGAAATCTCCCTCAAGGATAAGTCTTAGTAGACGAATTGGTAGCAAAACTACATCACCAAATCAAGGCATCAGCACCAAAATCCAATAGATGTGTGAAAATTTCCAATGGACAGGAAACCCTTCTTCAGACTTGCTTCACATCACTCTTCTACCAAATCTCTTGAGATTCTTGGCCTTCTCATGGAAAATACATGGATGGATTCCTGGGGACAATGGCTTCATCGATAGCAATATGAGCAACTTCTGAGAGCTTGATATCTTTGCTGTCATAGAACTTCATGAGCCTGGAGGCAAAGGAAAAACCATTAATGGATGCCTGGCTTGGGCTCAATAACAAAACGGGGCGAAGAAAATGGAGAATCATATTGTATGTATATATCTATTATATATGTATGATATGTATGTATCTATAATAATTTATATTTTCTATTACTGTAGTTCGGTTCTATTGAGTAAAAACATGTTTGACCACTTTTTTCTTCCTGCACTGTTTGGAAGTGTCAAAGTAGAATTTCCACACCGCAGCTTGACCCTTTTTTCTCGACAGTATGGATGGTTGTGTACAACAAAATACCAGGGCACAGTCGGCCAATTGACAGAGATGGATGATGCAATGAGAAACAGCAAATGCCAATGTATACAGAACCTTCTGTCAACAAACAGTTCCGGCGTTGCCCCTCAGCAAATGTCGAAGATCACACGGCGTCCCTCTGCAAGTGCCAGCGCCTCCACATCACTCCGCTGAGGTTTGGTGAAACAGACTAAGAAGCCCCTTACGATGCTGCTTAGCGGTTTAGTAACAATCGTATAGCCTCTGTTTCTGCCACCTTTAATGGTCCACGCAAATCCGAAGAACAGCAATATAAAGTGCTTCTCCGTGGTTTGCTGACGTCAGCCTCTTGAATAAAATTTTCGTCTTCTCAATTTCCTGCAATTGCTTTAAAAATCCCAAAACAACAAAGTCACCCCCGGGAACCTCCACGGCAGGTTCCGAAGAGCCTTTGGTACGATCCAGCACCAGTGCGAGGGAGCGCCACCTGAGAAGGCCCCGCGTTTTTGCGGCCAAAGCAGCTGAAAACTTCCCATGGTGGACGCACTAACCAAGCCTCAAATCTTCCGTTGCAGCGACCTTCCAAAACTCTGAAGGGATTGGATGATGTGATGATGGATGGATTTCGCAAAAAAACGCGTTTTGTGGTTGGCAAAATACAATTTGATGAGTGGCAAATTAGCTCAATTTTTTCAAGAGAATGTTTTTTTTTGAGGGGACCCATCCAATGATTGAAACGACTGCAACTTGTCTCTTTGATAAAACTGGGGTTCAAGTCAAAAAAAACCAAGCAGCCAACCCTGGCCCTACGGCCCTACGTCCATCCTGCGTGGCATCCCACCTCCATGGCAACCGACTGGTGACCATGTTCTTCGTACTCAGTCGAGGCACGGCGCTTTCGGGGGGGGCCGTGAGAGGCAAAGTTTTGTTGGGGGAAGCCCTGCCAAAAAACGGTGGATACGATTCTAGTTTCAAATTCAAAAGTCCACAAGAAAAGAAATTGAAAAAGAATATTCTGGGAAAAGAAAGAATTTGAGATGAAATGCTTTTTGCAACCTCCTGCGGAAGCGCCACACTGCCCTTTTTCTTCCTTCTGCACAGCTCACAGTTCTGAGGACCAGTCCAGTCCGGGTCCTCCAAGAAAACATACGGAGATGTGAAAGACAGTCCCCGGCTCAAATTCACTTCATGTCTGCCTGCTGCATCTATCACAGAAGCTTCAGAGGCTCATCATGAAGTACGACGCGACCTTAAAGGAAGGCCGTGCCGAAGTTGGCTACGCATCATATGAGAACGCTGCCAATGTCCATGAAGCATTGGAGAAGCTCAGGGCGTGCTTCTTTTGTTGCATCCTTGCACATGTCCTTCACCCCCTTTTTGAACTCATCCGCGATGACTTTGGTGGTCTCAGGACCTATGACGGACCCGCTCCGAGAGCGCGAAGGGCTACCACCTCCGAGTTTTTGGGCAAGGTTTTTGAACTTGTCATGGCGAATAAAGGAGATGACGATCAACTCAATGTGCACACGGTCAGGATCACACCTCTCATCTGGCTGCATAGAGCTTGCCAAGATTTGTACCTCAGCTGCTTCAATTTTGAGACAGTGGATCAAATATTACATTTCTTTGCACTAGATTTCAACACAAGACGAAATCACAAAAGCAACAACAACAAAATCACACCGGGGCACAGTCTGACGTTCGTTCTTTTGCAATGCACAATTCACTTCATAGGCATAGGCCAGAAGGATGAGATAGTCCAAGGCACACTGGCGCATCGCTGGGTCCTTCGCCTCTTCAGCCATTTGTTTCATCTTCTTTATGGCTGCAACCACCTCGGATTGGGCCAGGACCCCGTCATGATCATGGTCAAAGTTCACCTCCAAGAAATCCGACAAAAGGTTGCAAAGATCGACCTCATCCATCTTTCCCTCCTGGGCCATTTCCATCATTTGATGGGTGCGAGTTCTAGCGTCTTCCTCTGCTTTCTTCTGATCTTTGGCCATGGCTTTATTGACTTTCAAGCCAAACTTGATGCCCTTATAGAGCTGGTAGCCCAAGTAGATCCATTCCAGCGGCTCCGCCATCTTGGAAAGGAGGTGATGCACAGGACACCAAACAACCTGCAAACTGCAAAGTTGAGATTCTTGTTGTTCGACCCTCGAACCAAGGAGACAGTTGGGCAATGATGTTCTGCTTCATGGCCCAAAGACTTGACCCTCAGATCTTAGACTCGATGTCAGCACTTATATAAAATGTTGAAACAATTCCTCACGTCCAAACATCAACATTGGCTGAAATCTGTTAAGTGATCTGAAAATCTTCCAAACATCCCCTTGTGAAACGTATCACCTCATCTTTCCTTTTACCGCACTCAGAGTCTGACCACGGGAGAAGGTGGAGCTTGGCGGAAGGGAGCCTAGCAGTGATACAACAGGCGGTGGCCTCTGCGGAGATTTGCATATATTTGCATATCTAATTCATGTATCTAACAAGTTGAAATTGATGCAGAAACCCACAACTTTGCATAGTCCAAGCTAAACTTATGGTCATGTCATGCAAAAATGCCTGACATGCTAGGTCCAACTTGTAAGACTTATGATTCATGATTGTGACCCTTGGGCATCCGAAACTGATGGTGATGCCATCAGTTAAGGGCCACTGAAACCCATGACCACAAACCATGTTCATTTCCATCCAAGCAAAGTCCTTTGTGGGGTCGGAACAACCCCCAAAAAACAAACCTCATTGGAGATCCCTGTTTTGGCCCCAAATATGTTGTGTATCCTATATACATTCTTTCGGAACCGTCCGGATACCCAAAAACAAAATGAACGGATAGGATTGCAGTGGAAGGGCTGAAGTATACTGTACTTCAATTCCAACATTGTTGTCACCCCTTGCTCTCGCCTGACCAAATGCCAGGAAGGAACTGCTCAATGTAAAGGCCTGGTGGAACATCTTGCAACATGCGCGCAATTGACTACGGTTTATGGGTTTTCCTATGTGTTGACATGTAGTTTTGGGCTGACTCTGTTGATTGATCCACCCTCGAATCAGCTGAAAAAGGTTGCACCTCTCCATCGTTGCAAAGGAGCCACGCAGCTTTGCCAGGTCCCTGAAACGCACGACAAGGGCGAGACATTGTGGACCCAACAAGTTCTCTACACAAGGTGAACAACATGAAGTTTGTGTTGCAAAGTTGGTGCAACGATCACTTGGAGCAAAGACTTGAGAGAGTTGATCACATGTTTCAGTGGATGACTTTTGTTGGAAAAAATATCTTCAAATTCAGTCTAGATAAGCTGTTCAACGTAACTCGAGTACCTCCAAAACGCAACATCACGACTGAGGATCAGAGTCAAAAGTTGCTTGGGTACGTTGGAACTTTGACCTTTTAAACAATGCGTTTTGCGCCTGCTTGTCAGCCCAGGGAATGAAGATATTGGACAGAAACTGATCTTCAGCTTGACCTCTGTCTTTGATGAACAAATTGTTTTTTCTGATTTTCATCCCCAAGTTCAGGATGAATCGAGCACCTCCAATCCATTCTATGGTGCCATGCTTGCTGCGTTGCCATGATCTTTTGCAAATGTTTTCCTGGATCTCTTTCCGAGGCACACAAATCTTCTTGCAAAGCTACCTGGCTTTCACAAGCCTCGATTACAGTGTCAGAATGCACATCAAATGAGTTACAAACAGGCTACTTCAATGATCTTCAATGAACTGCATCCTCCTTTGCCTGTCCTTTCCATATCTTTCTATCGAATTTGACGGTCACAGTGCCATCAGTGCCATTGCCATAGTGCACACAACAAAATGCACCTCTCCAATGTCCCCAAGCCATCTCTGAAAAATTCCCTCCCACTTCTCCCTTCTAGGCCAAACCCAGCACACCTCATTGGGATGCCATACAAAAGCCTGGCAAACACTGCCCTGGGAGCTGCTCCAAACAGTCAACTGCAATCAACTCTGACTGCCTCCGGGCAGAGTCGTAACTCTGAGAGCCGTAGGATGCCACGCCTACCAAATGTGAACACAACGTGAACATGATGTACCTACCACTGATGTTCACCGTCTTACATGGAAAAAAATCAATGGGGATTCTCAAGGTTTTGACTTCTTCCACGCAGGCTGACTCACATGCACTGAAACCAAAAAATAACAACATACTGTTGATGGAAGACATCCTACACCAGTTGGGATGGATAAAACCCTGCAAATGATGGGATAAACTACCGACCTCGTCTACAGCTTGCTGATTTTCCACCGGTGCCGGTGCCTATCTTCAGCTCCCAAGAAGACGCCAAAGCTCAGCGTGTACTCATCCTCAACCGCTGCTGTCGTCCACGAGGGGCCCCACGAGGGATCCAGGTTTTTTCACTAAGCCAACACTGTTGCGATTTTCACAGAAATCACGAATCAAATCATCAAATCACAACAGCAGCGGACCAATATCTTTTTTGGAAAGCTCGAATTAAAAGGCCAACAACAGCAGTTTCAAAACATATTTTGGAAAGCTCTGAAATCAGACTCTGCGAAAATGGGCGCAGTTGACATAACCATAACCAACAGTGGTTGGCTTCATCCCACTCCCTGCATCCCCATCCCCTGACGTTGAGGCACTCCCACGGTCACCCTCTGCTCCGCGAGCATCGGCCAAAGGGCAGCATCCAAGAGAATCTGGGGAAAATGAACGAAGCAAATGGATGCATGCAATGAAATGAAATCAGTGAATGAATGAATGAATGAATGAATGAATGAATGAATGAATGAATGAATGGAGTGAATGAACGAACGAACGAAGGAATGCATGCATGGATGGATGAAGGAATGGACGAATGGGCGAATGCACGAATGCATGCATGAACGAACGAATGAATGAATAAATGACTGGACGGATGCATGGATGTATCGATATATGGATGGACGGATGAACGAAAGAACGAACGAATGACTGAGTCAATGAATCAATGAATCAATGAAATCAATCGGGGAAATGAAACTCTTCAATTCAAAAAGGAGATCTTGAAGCCATTTTGGGACCCCTGCGCCTCAGGCCCATCTTGCGGAGGTCTTTTGGAGAGCTGCTGCGCCAACCATGGACCAACATCAAAAATGTCCAAGCCCATGATACCTGGGCACCAAAAGTGACGAAGAATGCCAAGTCCAGGCAAGTTTCAAGTTTCAGGCCAGCAGAAAGGTAGGGTCCGAAACTCCAGTTTGTTGGTTCTCTGGTTAGGTTATAGGGATCCTTTTTCAATGGCTTGTTATAATCCTTATATAACTGGCTAGTATAATCCCCCTATATACAGCAAAAAACCCAGGGTGTTGGTTCTTTACTCAGCTTTGCTCATTCCTCGTTTTTTGGAGGGAAACATGCCCAAAATGACAGCTTTTAGCACACGCCTGGCCTTGACTTTTAGCATCTTTTGTGGCTGAGAGCTTTGTGAACTTGGCTTCCTGTAAGGGGTTAGATAGAAGATGGCCAAAGGATGAGATGCAAGGGTGGAAATCATAGGGGAAGCTCCGTGTTTTCATCTTCATCCTTTGTCCTACATCTAATCTTGTTGATGGATCATGATGATGGAATGGTTGAATGGATCATTTGCAACATAGGATTGTCAATGGAATCCTACCTACCACGGGTAAAAAAGCATCGATATCAAATCCTTCCAAGTCCACCCAAAAAAAACGCCACATGCAGAGAGAAGTGAAATCCAAGAAATCCTATCTGGGAGTTTCCTAAAATGGTGGTACCCAACAACCATGTGTTTTGGGGGTACCACCATTTAAGGAAACACCCATCTGGGAACGAGTATGTTCTTGCCGGAACTACTAACTACAACACTCCATGACTTCTACACAAAAAAGTTTACAGACTTTACCCGTTGCAATCCATCATCACAATTTTCGCCCACTGCCAAAAACACTCTCCTTTAGAGCTTCTTCAAGTTGTTTTTTTTCTTCTTGCCACTTCGATCTCTCCCGCAAGAGTTCCTTCTAGCAAAAAAAACACACTGTTCTCGAAACCAAAAAGCCCTTCGCCTTGCATTGCCAACCATGTTTCCATGTGGATGTTTCCAAAAATAGGGGTACCCCCAAATCATCCATTTTAATAGGGTTTTCCATTATAAACCATCCATTTTGGGATACCCCTATTTTTGGAAACACCCATGTTTTGACTTTCACTGCTATTCCACGGGGTGTCGCAAACGCGAGTTGCTTGAAGTTTCTCTCGCACCTTCCGCGCAAGAGCCATGGCTTGGGCCGCAGCGGAGGCTTTTTCTCTTGCGATCCTCGGCCAAACAAAAAAAAGCGACGTTGCATTGATCCGCAAAATCCATAGCTGTTTAAGGTGCTTGAAACATCTCTTCTTTCTGTGTTCTAAGTGAGGGTCAGCACTACAAGCTGCAAAATGCTGCACTTTGCGTTGTCGACAACTTACGCAGATTCGGCAAAATTTAGCTAGCGACCTCTCCTCTATGCACAAATTAGACAAGCATCTCTTGTGAACTGTTCAAATTGGGCTCTTCAATCAGCTGCTCTCTTGGCTTCTGTTCCCGACCCGCAGGCCTTTCTGCCTAGGCACAAGATCAGAAAAAAGCGTTGATCCTTTGGACTGCTGAACTTGTGAAATCTTCATATCAATCACATAGATTTCACTCTCTAAACTTGCTCCAAACACATGCTTCACCAGGAGGTACCTCATCTTCAAACACTTCCAGATCCTCCTCAAACTCATCCTCAAGCCAAGAAGTTATCTATCACTTTACCTTCACCTATACTACCTTTTACAGGGACCACATCCCAACAAATCCCAAAAAAAAATTGTTGCAAAAGGCAATGAATATCCAACAACAGGCCCCTGAAAAATCACCGAATCGAAATTTCATGAAATTTTCTGTCCTCTTCCTCCTCTTCCTCTTCTTCCACTTCATCCTCTGCATCTTCCACGTCCGGATCTACCTCCTGATATTCAGGTTGAAAGTCGTTGCCGAAGAGAATGCGTTATTCATGAATCACAATCGTCAACGGCTGCACACAAAGAACAAAATTCAAGTGCATTAATCTAATTGTATACCCTTTACCTGACATTTGCGAAGCTTTCTCTGAAAAGTTCCCATTGTTCTTTGCTGCCCATCCTTTTCTGCAGGCATCCGCCTTGGCAAATGTGAATGAACTCTATCCTTTGGAAGATCGACCCGCTGTTCCGAGCGGAAAAGCCCAGGCCCCCGTGCCATCCCAAGTGAGAGGTGAACGGTTCCTTCAGAGGCAAGAAGCGCATGATCTCTGAGTCTCTTCCATCCATCTTGGTGACTTACCCTCCAGGGAATTAACATATCCCACCTTGGGAAAAGGAAAATCATCTTCAAAATGCCATTTTTGGGGGATATGTTAGTTCCCTGGAGGGTAGTAAGTTCACAAATAGATCCATACTCCAAAACAACCATGTGTGCTTTCTTAGGGGTTCGCCTGCTTCCTCACTGGCACCAACTGCTCGGCCGGCCGACACACGGCCATGACCTGCTTTGTCTTCTCTGAGAATGGTTGGTGTAAATGGAGGATACACTCCCCAAAACTAACAGCAAAAGCCCCTGAAAATAGGCCATCCGACCATCCCAAAAGGAAACTAGCCGTCCAACCCTCCATGTTCAGGTGCTATGTTAGTTTACCAGAGGGTAAGTCTCACAGTTGTGGCAAGCTACAAATGAATGTTGCTTCGCTCCGGAGTTCCAATTTGAAATTGCGTATCTAATGACGTGCACAGCAGTTGGTTGCAGTATGAAGAAGGTTGCTGCATTAAGGCTGCTTTCCAACTTCCCTTGTCCCAAACTTTGGATTTTTGTTCAAAGCTTACCTTCACCACCAAAAAAACAATCACATTCATCTATTACATCAGCTACTTGTATTTAATACCACCAATACCAGGTGGACATGAACTCCCATTTCCATGACAACAATGCCCAAAAAAGATCCAATGGCCTCAGCGTGGCGTCTTTGCAAATCTCGGAGTTGTTGTTCTGCCCTGGCTTTGATCACCCCTGTAACAAGGCCCTGGTATCGTCAATGCCTAAAAAAAACATCTCCTGTCTGTATCTTATCATGAAAATATGACCCGTGTAACATCTTTCGAGAATTTTGAAGATCCATCTATAACATCTTTCAAGAATTTTGAAGATCCATCTACTATGTCATAAAAAAGGTGAAAGTCTCTAAAAGGCCAAAAAAAGACATTCAAACAGTGTGAAATGCCAAGCGCTATGCAACACTGAATGCAGATGCTATGCAACCAGCAAAGCTCACGCCATAGCTTTTCTTACCGAACGTAGCGATGGCTTAGGCCTTTGAGCCGCAAGCCATGGAGGTCGATCCTCGAACAACTGCCAAAAGAGTATCCATGCCACATCTATACATTTACATGCATTGTAATTTTCTGTGGCAAAAGGATGGATACCTTCAAAGGGCAACCTCTTCTTGGTGAAAGATCGTCACCAGAATCGGTGCTACAAATCCTATCAGCGCATGCTGATTCGGGAAATCACTGTAGCGAGCACC